>JABXNX010000150.1:0-18873 GCA_014843695.1 Archivesica marissinica
ATTGCCCGACATGGCCGATGATACAACTTACAAGAAATTCACACACAGATCATGATACATTGCCCGACATGGCCGATGATACAACTTACAAGAAATTCACACACAGATCATGATACATTGCCCGACATGGCCGATGATACAACTTACAAGAAATTCACACACAGATCATGATACATTGCCCGACATGGCCGATGATACAACTTACAAGAAATTCACACACAGATCATGATACATTGCCCGACATGGCCGATGATACAACTTACAAGAAATTCACACACAGATCATGATACATTGCCCGACATGGCCGATGATACAACTTACAAGAAATTCACACACAGATCATGATACATTGCCCGACATGGCCGATGATACAACTTACAAGAAATTCACACACAGATCATGATACATTGCCCGACATGGCCGATGATACAACTTACAAGAAATTCACACACAGATCATGATACATTGCCCGACATGGCCGATGATACAACTTACAAGAAATTCACACACAGATCATGATACATTGCCCGACATGGCCGATGATACAACTTACAAGAAATTCACACACAGATCATGATACATTGCCCGACATGGCCGATGATACAACTTACAAGAAATTCACACACAGATCATGATAGCACTTCATCCACAAATTTTTAACATGACTTTCATTTATTTTTCCGTCGTTAACAGTAATGGGATGCAGGACCGTCTGACATGTCAGACAAAATTTCTTCGGTAAAATCAAATTAAATTGTAAGAGTAAGTCGATCATTTGTCTGACAAACTATGGCAAAGTTTCAAGAAACGAGTTGCAAAGAGTGACACTTTTATTACAAGTATGTTTGTGTTTTACGTTTATTTATCATCGCTACTGATTGCCCATATGAGCGACGCCTCCTGAAGAGTCATTTTAGATGTTTGGCGGATAGTGCAATGATACAGACACCCATTCCAGAGTCTCCTCTGGTACTTTTATGTGCACGGTGTAAAGCTGAAAGACTGTTAATTTTATTAGGGTCAGACGGGGGATCGAACCTGTGATCCTTGGATTACCAGTCCAACGTGTTAACCACTGGACTACCTACCTATCCGTTTGTACAAGTAGATAGATGTTGAAGCAGTCTTTTTATATTCTGATTATAAATCAAGGAGATATCATTATGGGGGAAATGCTGTTGGACAATCGATGAACGCAAATTTTATTTCACTTTTGTAAGAATTTTAAAATGATTTTCAATAGATCCTGGTGTATCCATGAAGTACCTAAATTCTCGTATTTTAGCGTTGAGAGCTTTTAATTTCTTCACAAATTTTGCTTCCTCTTGACCGATCCATTTCCGATTAGCACATTTAATCTGATACGGTGTTACAAGCACAAATACATCCTTTCCTAGGTTTGTTATATCTTGTAGGATAGCATCGTCGGTTATATAACCTTTAACCCCTCCAGTATGACCTCCGTCTAACCAATAAATTGCTGACATTTTGTCAAGAAGTCCTTGAACTTCTTCATTGTCCTTAAAATTACTCAATTCATACATTAGCTGACTCAACACCACACAACCCTTGCTGAATGCTAGAAGTTTTATGGAAACATCATCAGAACACAAATGCCTATCAGGCTCAGCTAAGCAGGCACTGTTGGCATCTGAACATTGCCCTTTCTCCAATACATTTGCATACAGTTTTGCAAGGTGTACCAAAGCACCAGAGTCATTTGTGAAATCGGGTCTTCCGTCCTCATCAAAACTTAGGAAGTTTTTATACATGCTGAATGTATTCAGCAGCATTTCTGATGGCTTTATCACAAACACCGTAGAATCGGGAAATCTTGATTGCAGCAGCTGTGCCGTACTCTCCAGATTCCACTCGACGTATGACTTATTTATAATATGTCTCTCCATATTTTCTTTGTAATCCTGAAATGAAACAATTATAATGATCAGCAATTCATCATCTTCTCATCATCATCTTCAGACATGGCTGTATACTCGCAACAGTAATATAATAATTATATTAACCTATTCAACACCAAGTAACTAACATGGACTTAACATGGACTGGTCCATATTTTTTAGACCAATAAATTAATAAGAAAATTGCATTTGGACCAGTTCATTTATCAAAATGGGTAAATTTAAAGTTTAAAAATAGTAATATTATTGGCAAAAATTGCACATTTTGTAAGCCTATTTTAGAGGTATGTGATGTTGAAAGGGTTAAGAAATAGCTATGCCAGCTGGATTAGGGTCAAGCTGGTTCAACCGTATCATTGTGAATTAAGATTCAATGTTATTATCAAGGATTTACATTATGTCGACAATACATGTAAATATATAGGAACGAAATATATACATCATCAGAGACAATATGCTTCGTTAGATTGCGGGAGGATAGTTAATAGATGTACATGTATGCTTGCTGGAGGATAGTTAATAGATGTACATGTATGCTTGCTGGAGGATAGTTAATAGATGTACATGTATGCTTGCTGGAGGATAGTTAATAGATGTACATGTGTGATTGTGGAGGATAGTTAATAGATGTACATGTATGCTTGCTGGAGGATAGTTAATAGATGTACATGTGTGCTTGCTGGAGGATAGTTAATAGATGTACATGTATGCTTGCTGGAGGATAGTTAATAGATGTACATGTGTGCTTGCTGGAGGATAGTTAATAGATGTACATGTATGCTTGCTGGAGGATAGTTAATAGATGTACACGTATGATTGCTGGAGGATAGTTAATAGATGTACACGTATGCTTGATGGAGGATAGTTAATAGATGTACATGTGTGATTGCTGGAGGATAGTTAATAGATGTACATGTATGCTTGATGGAGGATAGTTAATAGATGTACATGTATGATTGCTGGAGGATAGTTAATAGATGTACACGTATGCTTGCTGGAGGATAGTTAATAGATGTACATGTGTGCTTGCTGGAGGATAGTTAATAGATGTACATGTATGCTTGCTGGAGGATAGTTAATAGATGTACACGTATGATTGCTGGAGGATAGTTAATAGATGTACACGTATGCTTGATGGAGGATAGTTAATAGATGTACATGTGTGATTGCTGGAGGATAGTTAATAGATGTACATGTATGCTTGATGGAGGATAGTTAATAGATGTACATGTATGATTGCTGGAGGATAGTTAATAGATGTACACGTATGCTTGCTGGAGGATAGTTAATAGATGTACATGTGTGCTTGCTGGAGGATAGTTAATAGATGTACATGTATGCTTGCTGGAGGATAGTTAATAGATGTACACGTATGATTGCTGGAGGATAGTTAATAGATGTACACGTGTGCTTGCTGGAGGATAGTTAATAGATGTACATGTGTGCTTGCTGGAGGATAGTTAATAGATGTACATGTATGATTGCTGGAGGATAGTTAATAGATGTACATGTATGCTTGCTGGAGGATAGTTAATAGATGTACATGTATGCTTGTGGGAGGATAGTTAATAGATGTACATGTATGCTTGCTGGAGGATAGTTAATAGATGTACATGTATGCTTGCTGGAGGATAGTTAATAGATGTACATGTATGCTTGTGGGAGGATAGTTAATAGATGTACATGTATGCTTGCTGGAGGATAGTTAATAGATGTACATGTGTGATTGCTGGAGGATAGTTAATAGATGTACACGTATGCTTGCTGGAGGATAGTTACTAGATGTACATGTGTGCTTGCTGGAGGATAGTTAATAGATGTACATGTATGATTGCTGGAGGATAGTTAATAGATGTACATCTATGCTTGCTGGAGGATAGTTACTAGATGTACATGTGTGATTGCGGGAGGATAGTTAATAGATGTACATGTATGATTGTGGAGGATAGTTAATAGATGTACATGTATGCTTGCTGGAGGATAGTTAATAGATGTACATGTATGCTTGCTGGAGGATAGTTAATAGATGTACATGTATGCTTGCTGGAGGATAGTTAATAGATGTACATGTATGTTGGGAGGATAGTTAATAGATACATGTATGATTGCTGGAGGATAGTTAATAGATGTACATGTATGCTTGCTGGAGGATAGTTAATAGATGTACATGTATGCTTGTGGGAGGATAGTTAATAGATGTACATGTATGCTTGCTGGAGGATAGTTAATAGATGTACATGTATGCTTGCTGGAGGATAGTTAATAGATGTACATGTATGCTTGCTGGAGGATAGTTAATAGATGTACATGTATGCTTGCTGGAGGATAGTTAATAGATGTACATGTATGCTTGTGGGAGGATAGTTAATAGATGTACATGTATGATTGCTGGAGGATAGTTAATAGATGTACATCTATGCTTGCTGGAGGATAGTTACTAGATGTACATGTGTGATTGCGGGAGGATAGTTAATAGATGTACATGTATGATTGTGGAGGATAATTAATAGATGTACATGTATGCTTGCTGGAGGATAGTTAATAGATGTACATGTATGCTTGCTGGAGGATAGTTAATAGATGTACATGTATGCTTGCTGGAGGATAGTTAATAGATGTACATGTATGATTGCTGGAGGATAGTTAATAGATGTACATGTATGCTTGCTGGAGGATAGTTAATAGATGTACATGTATGCTTGTGGGAGGATAGTTAATAGATGTACATGTATGCTTGCTGGAGGATAGTTAATAGATGTACATGTATGCTTGCTGGAGGATAGTTAATAGATGTACATGTATGCTTGCTGGAGGATAGTTAATAGATGTACATGTATGCTTGCTGGAGGATAGTTAATAGATGTACATGTGTGCTTGCTGGAGGATAGTTAATAGATGTACATGTATGCTTGCTGGAGGATAGTTAATAGATGTACATGTATGCTTGTGGGAGGATAGTTAATAGATGTACATGTATGCTTGTGGGAGGATAGTTAATAGATGTACATGTGTGCTTGCTGGAGGATAGTTAATAGATGTACATGTATGATTGATTACACATTTAAGAGAAACCTGTATGATTTAGTTTGGAATTGGCATGAGGTGCCTTGCTCAAGGATACTACATATATGTGCCATGACCGAGTATGTATGCATGTTCCATTGGTACTTGGCTGATTCGGACCATGGCTGATTCGGACCAGGCTGACTCGGACCAGATCAGTGGCTGATTCGGACCAGATCAGTGGCTGATTCGGACCACTCGACATTACAGGTATTCCAGTCGGTGCTTGACAACCTGCCATCTCCGCCATCGGTGACATCGTTCGTGGTAGACTTTGAGGCTGGTATGTGGAATGGTCTCCGCAGCGTGTTTGACAATCCAGTCATCCACGGGTGCGCCTTCCATTTTGGCCAGGCATTGTGGCGCAAGGTCCAGGAGAAAGGACTCCAGGTAAGCATAATAGCAATTATAGAATTTTCGCTTATAGTTAATATAATAATAAACACTGCTATAATTACTATATACTTATATAACTAAGTAAGTAATTCTTTAAATTAATTAATAATTCTTTTGATTATGTTTCAGGTGGCATACAATGAGCATGATAGTGTGCATACGGTACTGCGAAAGGTGTTCGCCCTGCCATTCCTACCAACTGAGGACATCCCGGAAGCATTCCAACATATCCGTGAGAAAGTCAATGAAGATGCTGTGGAGATAAATGAGTTCATGAATTATGTAGACTATGTGTGGATGGAAAGTGATGTGTGGGGCATTGAGAATTGGTCGGTGTACGGCAGAAGTATTCGTACCAACAATGATGTGGAAGGTTGGCACAACCGTCTGAACAAACGCGCGAAGAAGGGCAATCTACCTTTTTACCTTCTGGTGGCATTGCTATATTCGGAGGCAAAAGTTATCCCCACACAGCTGAAGCTGGTGAAGGAGGGTAAATTAAAGAGACACCAGAGTAAGATGACAACAAAAGTGCAGGGGCGTCTGATGGCACTTTGGACAAAATATGGCAACCATGAGATGACAACATCACATCTTTTACGCAAATGCGCAGATATCTACGCCCCTTGTTAGGCCGTGTATGTTCTTATAAAAATGTACCTTGTTGTGTTATATATGATGCTCATGTGCTAGACTGGCCATTGGCCAAATGTGCTATCATTAAAAAATAAAACAAAATGTCCTACGTGTTGTGATTATTTTTTAGTTGCAAATGAATCAGGTATCTCCACCACCATTTCCCATTATTCAAAATCTGGTCCGAATCAGCCACTGATGTCCGAGGTTAATATTTCATTAATATACGAATATGAAAATCTGGTCCGAATCAGCCAATGATGTTTGGATAAGCAAATTTTATAACAAAATTAGAAGTTTTTCGAGTGGTCCAAATAAGTCACTATCTGGTCCGAATCAGCCACTGATCTGGTCCGAATCAGCCACTGATCTGGTCCGAATCGGCCACTGATCTGGTCCGAATCGGCCATGGTCCGAATCAGCCATGGTCCGAATCAGCCGCAATTCGTTCCATTTATGGCAAACACATTGCGGTACAAGTTTTCCTGGGTAGGCTTAGAAGACCTAAGCAGTTAACCAGAACGAGGCAAAGTGTGTTAGGTGTCTTGGTCATGGACACTACATAATAGTTTCAAGTCTAAATATTTGGACTAACTACATAAGTGCTTACTACATAAGTGCTGTGAACAAGTATGAAACCCGGGACCCCTCGATTCCAAATTATGGTGTGGTGTCCGTGGTCCAGTGGTAGAGCGTCGGATTTGGAATCGAACGGTCCCGGGTTCGATACTCGGCCAGGCCACGTATATAGTGCCATTGAGCAAGGCACCTCACACACATTGCTTAGTACTGGTTAATCGCTTAGGTCGGCTAAGCCTGCCCAGGAAAACATGTCTAAGTCCCCGCGAGGGGTTTGACATTAACGCAACATACATACATACATACAAATTAGGCACTCTGCCACTGGACAATGGACGCCACACAGTATTCAAACATGGGTGTTTAGATAACGCTACCAGATGATCCAAGTAATTAACAAAGACACATTATGTGCTTACCTGCACGTCTCCACCAAAGAAGATGATGTGCTGTTTGTTCCTAGCTCCTCCCACTGACTCAGGACCACAAACAATTACGTCATTCTGCTTCCCTTCAGCGCCAGAGACAGCTAACAGGCGTTTGCAGGCGGGGGTACCGGTGACAGAAGTAAAGCTCTGAGCCATAAGTGTTAGGGAAAATAGACGAGATACGAATTAATCACAAGTTTATAAAACATTGGTTTCTGTTTACATTTTGGCAGTAAAGCGTTTATTCTGGATCAATAAGCGCTTTGAAATTCTTTAGAAGGTCAAGGTTGCATGGAATTTTGCGTTTTGTTTTTGGTAAAAATAAGGTATTTTGATACTTTTTACCAGATTTTAGGTTACATTTTATTGATTAGACTATAGATTTATTGTAATCCTTCGAAGTTTGGCTAAAGTTAATGTGTTAGTAACTTACACAGTGGTAAATAAACCTTATATTGTTGACCTTAGGGAACCAGACTTCCGCTGTTTTCGGATAACACATATTTCGGATATTTGTGATTGGTTGATGGAGGCTGTTGGTCAGCACGTTGTTTATTAAATGAATGAGTGTTATATTAATAGTTCAAGTCGTGGCTAACATTGTCTAAATTAGTTCAGGAGGAGATATTAACATTTCCTGAGAAACGGGTTTACTCCTACTTGAGTCGGTCACCTCGAATACAGGTAATTTCGGCCCTCGGTAAATTCGGCCCAGTGATCTCGGCCCAGTGTTTTTTCTGTAGTAAGGTCGTGGGGGGGGGGAGGTTGCGAGTGGTGGGGGAGAAAGGGGGGAGAGTGGTGGTGAGGACTAACTGTTTGCTAAGGACTAACTGTAAATTGCTATAGATCTGTTGTATTATCTATGTGTTCACTCTATGACTTGAAATTGCTGTTTATTAATACTGAGATCATTGTAGGCCTATATAATTGTGTACATTTGTATAAAAATAAATGTAACATAATGCAGACTCGTTCGGTTTTATTCTATTTCAACAGTAGACATGTAGTATGCATGCAAAGAATTACCGTATGCAATCACTGGGCCGAAATCACTAGGCCGAAAACACCGAGGGCCGAAATCACCGGATACCGGTCACCTCAGCCAAATACCTTGGCGTGGATATCTCAAATAACCTGTCGTGGGACACCCACATAAAAAGGTCAACAAAGAAACCAAACCAAACATTAGGATTTCTACGTAGAAACCTCCAGGTCAAATCTGAACTCCTCAAGACCATGGCTTACCAGACACTAGTGAGACCCCAGCTTGAATATGGCTCCGAGATCTGGTCGCCCCATACCCAAACATTGATAGACCAAATTGAAGGTGTCCAGCGAAGAGCAGCCCGTTGGATAAAGGCTGACTTTTATCGTACCTCTAGTGTTACAGACATGCTACATTCCCTAAATCTACGCAGACTAGATCAACGGCGTATTGACAATAGGTTATACCTTATGTATAAAATTCAAAATGATCTTGTTGCTATTCCCATTGAAAATTACCTAGTTCCTCTCTCCCGTCCTACTCGCCATTGCCATTCCTTAAGCTATAGGTTAATTACAGCAACTACAGACTACTACAAGTTTTCCTTCTTTCCAAGAACAATCTATCATTGGAACCACCTCCCTCCTGACATTGTCCATCTCCCTACCATAGAGCAATTCAATACGGCAGTTTGCCATATTGAACATGCCAGTCCCTAGTTGTTCTGCGTAGCTGTTTTTAAACTTTTACCACAACTTATTTTCACACCTTCTTAAATTATACTTTTAACTACTCATACTTTTAACTACTCATACTTTTAACTTCTTTGCGGTTTTTGACGCACAACATGTCTACGTCCCCGCGAGGGGTTCGACATTAAAGGAAGATAGATTGATATGGAAGACCATCTAAACTGCTAAATTTAACAGGTCTATCCCAGCGAGGTGTTTGACATTAGAGGAAGAGAGATAGATTGACCGAAAGGTTGCAAGTTGTCAATTGTGGCTCTGAGCCCAGTATGTATGTACCATTAATGTCGAACCCCTTGCGTGGACATAGACATGTTTTCCTGGGCAAGCTTAGTCGACCTTAGTGGTTAACCAGTACTAAGCAATGTATGTGAGGTACCTTGCTCAATGACACTACATACGTGGCCTGACCGAGTATCGAACCCGGGATTGATCGATTCCAAATCCGACGCTCTACCACTGGACCACAGATGCCACACACATGTAGAGTGGTGGAACCTATGCTCGGCGTAAATCCTACATACCATGGCCTATAAAAAAATGTTAAATGCACTTGCCGTATATTATTTTTTTCTTGGATCGTGAACACAACTTCCAAAAGATTGTTGTTGAAAATTTTTGCTTCATTACGTGACCATGCGCCTCAATACAGCTATCGCAACGGTACCTGTTTCCATGGGGAATTAGATACTTTAGGGCGCCTATGCACGACGTACATGAATTTATTTATGCATGGGTAAATGTTGAATATATTATTTTGATTTAGTAACATCAATAACTAACAATATTACAACTCATAAGAAACTTTTTTTCTGGTTATTTGTGCATTTTGTTCCAATTCGGATAGCTACCTGAAATGCTCATAAACCGCATCATTTCGTGGAAAAAACCAGTTGTCTGTTTATATTCTGCTACTGAACCAGTCACAGGGATTCGGCACGTTTGGGGGTACTAGTATATATATTTAAGTAAATATTTACTTAAATATATATACTAGTACCCCCAAACGTGCCGAATCCCTGTGGAACCAGTCAGGTGACAGTTGCATTAGGCTACCAATATGCACAACGGAATGCTATTGAACCATGCTTCACCTGTGTCAGCGAAAATAGGTTAAAACTAATTAAATATTTTAAATACGGATGTAAATGGAAAAAATACACCGAGCATAGGAATACGCCGAGCATAGGTTCCACCACTCTATATATTTCTATGTTCATAAATGAAATATTATTCAATCATCCACTTATATGCAAACAAAAGCTGAAAAGTATTTTTATGATATTAAAGCCGACCTTTGTTAGCAGACTGGACTCAACTCTCTCAATCCTTGTACTGTCTGCTGTTTAGCTTAGTAAATTATCTTTTTAACTTGCACATAACATTTTAGATTAACTAACTGTTCTAGACTGCACCTGGCAATCATAATCATTACTGATTGTTCGGCAGTAGGAAGTTGAAGTATAAAATAATGCAACTGTGCCCTAAGTAACACTAGAACCTTTTGTTTAGACGACCAAAAAAGGAGTCATAATATTATCTGATCATTCACTTAAAGCAGCATTACATCGTTTTGGGTAAAATATAAATACTAATGTGTGTGAAATAGTTGCTCAGAAACGATAAAATTCCAATAAATTTAAACAGTCGTATACGCGAAGTTGTTTATCAACACACGAAATGTAAACACGCACAGTGCGCATGCGTGAAACAATAGAGGATGTAGAAAACAACGTATATATTTTGAACATGAAATACTATCTATCTTCCTCTAATGTCGAACCCCTCGCGGGGATGTAGAAATGTCCCTAAAAGACTTAGCTAACAGAGGTATGAATCAACATATCAAGTAATTTAATTAAAAAAGACAACGTGGGACAAATGGGGACGATGCATTCCGAATGTAAACAAGTGCGGACGATACGTTACGGTTGTAAACAAGTGCGTGACCAATCGACTCGGAAAGTCCTACTTTCGGTTTCTAGTTTGTTTTATCGCAATAAAACACTGTTTACCAAATGAACATAAGCATACAAAGTATAATGTTAGAATGTGTAGCAGCATTGCTACCCATACGTAAAAATTGAATTTTTCAAATATCTTTTATTTCATACAATGTAATGCTGCTTTAATGCTGAAAAGTGTTTTTACAATAAAGAAAACAATGGTAGAACGTTGTGTTTAGATGACCAAAAATTACAACACGATAGACGTCACAAATCACTGACAACGAGTCCAAAGTGTTTTCAACATGCCAATGTCCTTCCACTTTTCTGTGGAAATCTGCATTCCCCAAACTTCAGTGCCTTATGACAAGCTATGCACCTGCATTAGTAGCTTGACCAATCTTAGGCTGTCTGATTAGCACAGTGGTTAGCACACTCGCCTTTTTACTATACAACCTAAGTTAGAGGTACTGGAGTCACAAGATCGTACAGGTGGTTTCCTCCCACACAATCACATAATTATATAGTGATTAATATACAGTGAAACCTGTGTTAGTGGTCACCTCCATCAAGCAGCCAACATGTGTTAAGCAGCCAGTTTACAGGTTCCCAATATGTTTTATTATACATTTAACCTCTATTAACCCATTCAACACCAAGTAACTGACGTGGACTGTTGTATGATATTTTTAGACCAATAAATTAATAAGAAAATTACATTTGGACCAGTTCATTTACGAAAATGGGTAAATTTGTCTTAAAATAGTAATATTTACTCACAAAACTGGCTAATCTGGATCTACATTTTTTGAAGGCCTATTTAGAGGTTTGTGGTGTTGAAAGGGTTAAGCAGCCACCTGTGCTAAGCAACCATTTTCTGTGATTCTCTTTGCTGGCTGCTTAAGACAGGTTTGACTACATTTGTAAGTTGTTAAAACTTGATTTCGCAATCGTGAAAATTAAATAAAGTTTATATTAAAAACAGATATATTTATTCAGTTTCTTGTATCAAAATGGATTAAATTATATTAGTTATTACAAGTCCTTGACCTTGACTTGTATTTCCATTGTACATGTGTTGTGCTTTAAATTGTTAACTTTATACCGTACTTTGGTCAGTACGGTCCTCCTCCGTGGTCAAGTGGTTAAGGTCGCTGACTTGTATACCACTGTAACCTATCATCACTGATGGTCACAGGTTCGAGCCCCGCTCAGGCCGTGTCTCATTTATATGAAAAAGTTGGCAGTTTCTTACGGAAGTTGGTGCACCCAAGTACTGGTTAACCGCTGGAGCCTACCCAGGAAAGGTGTTGTTAGGTAAAGTGCCCGCCGGCGATATAGCCCGAAATGGTGCTGATGCAGGCGTAAAACCCGAAATATATATAAATAAAATAAATAAATTGGTCAGTAAGTAAACATCATAGTTTACATTAATATCATGTTCCTGTTCAAAATGACTCACAATTTGTAAAACTCTTTCAAAGATTGCTTAACCTTTCAACACCACATACCTCTAAATAGGCTTGCAAAAAGTGTAGATCCTGATGAGCCATCTCATCTGCCCTTTTTGCCTGTAGTAAAACACTGTCATGACGTCATACCTTTGTACTTGCACAGTCCAATATTTTACATATTGGATCGTTTTCGGCTTATATCCTATACATACATTGTATTACTATTATTAGACAAAATTACCCATTTTGTTAAATGAACTGGTCCAAATGTAATTTTCTTATTAATTTATTGGTCTTAAAATGTCATGCACCAGTGCATGCGAGTTACTTGGTGTTGAATGGGTTAATATCATACACCAGTGCATGCGAGTTACTTAGTGTTGAATGGGTTAATATCATGCATCAGTGCATGCAAGTTACTTGGTGTTGAATGGGTTAATATCATGCACTAGTGCATGCGAGTTACTTGGTGTTGAATGGGTTAATATCATGCACTAGTGCATGCGAGTTACTTGGTGTTGAATGGGTTAATATCATGCACTAGTGCATGCGAGTTACTTGGTATTGAATGGGTTAATATCATGCACTAGTCCATGTGAGTTACTTGGTGTTGAATGGGTTAATATCATGCACCAGTGCATGCAAGTTACTTGGTGTTGAATGGGTTAATATCATGCACCAGTGCATGCAAGTTACTTGGTGTTGAATGGGTTAATATCATGCACCAGTGCATGCAAGTTACTTGGTGTTGAATGGGTTAATATCATGCACTAGTGCATGCGAGTTACTTGGTGTTGAATGGGTTAATATCATGCACCAGTGCATGCAAGTTACTTGGTGTTGAATGGGTTAATATCATGCACCAGTGCATGCAAGTTACTTGGTGTTGAATGGGTTAATATCATACACCAGTCCATGTGAGTTACTTGGTGTTGAATGGGTTAATTTCATTAGATTGTATTCATTGCTACACCAGTATTACCAAAGTATTGAATTTATCTGATTGTTGTCAGCACATGAAGGTCACACATGCATAGTCCAAGGATCATTCTAGAGGGCGATGTGGGCGAAATAGTCGCCCTAGGGACCCTGACTTCGCCTCTGGGAACTTCTGCCTAAAAAAAATAATTAAACAATTTTGTTTTTTGTTTTTACTATTTTCAAACAACACTGGCCCATTATAAAGCACTCCTTTTATTCAAATGTTGTATTTAATGGTTGTACTGTGCATTTTAACCCTATTTTGGAGAAGTATATTAAAGAACACCATTTAAGGAAGCGATCACGCCCTTTCTCACTTCTCCCAAAAATTCTGACCTAGAATGAACCCTGATAGTCACTATCTCTCTCCCTCCCCCTCTCTCTCTTTCTCTCGTGTCATTTATTATACATAGTACATTTATTGTAATTATCTTTTCAAACGTAAATCAAGCATTGAAAACGTTAACCATTATTTTTGCTCTATAAATGAACTTGTTTATAGCTGTTATGTGTGTTTAAACCATTATTTGGGAAATTGGGAAGAGCCGTCTCTAATGTTGTAAGAACTTGTGGCTCGACCCGACCCATTTTTGCTTTCTTTGCATATATTGTATGTAGATTCTGTGTCATAGAGCAAAATAAAATAAAGTGGCTGCTTAGCACAGGTGGCTGCTTAACAGAGGTCAAATGTATAATAAAACAACATATTGGGCATCTGGAAACTGGCTGCTTAATGGAGGTGACGTCAGGAGCAGTGTTTAGGGGACGCCTATTTGTTTCGCATTTTCATTAATATCAGACACCGTTTTATTTTTCCAGATAAACAACTTGAACTTAAGAAAGAGAGAACAAATACAGATTTGAAGTACCGGTATTGCAGATATGGCGTCTCGGGTAAGCAACCATTTTAAGGCGACTGTCAATTCATTCCAACACATCCAACACACTGTGCTTTCGATAAATTTCGGGAATTGTTTGTTATTCTTTTCCAAATTTTAGGAATTTTTTATTTTTATATACCAGCTTACATACATGCCTGAAACTAGGGTATTTTCTAGAGCAGAATGGCCAGGCACCCCGCCAAGCATTTGTTTAGCCCCGTCCTTCTGCCCCGCCCTGTTTCCTTTTTAAAAAATATATATGTTTTTATATAAGCCTCAACTGGTGCCTTCGGGCGGGCAGACAACCTATACAATCATCGTAGGTTAGCTCAATTTCTAGTGGCTAACCCCAGAATCCCCCCCCCACTCATCTAATCGCCCTTTTCCACTCTAGAATAAACCCTACTGAAACAGTCGATGCGCATTTAGGTGTCTTGGAATCTAACACAGTAAACTGCAACGTCTGATTTCAATAATGCCTGAAGTCGAATAAATCTTTATAAATGAGCAACACATACACCGATAAACTAAATTCAATACAAAATCTGACATTTTGTGTGTTTTACATTTATTTATCGTCGCTACTGGTTGCCCATATGAGCAACGCCTCCTGAAGAGATTAGTCATTTTAGATTATTTGGAGGATAGTGCAATGATACAGACAGAGACCCATTGCAGTGTGTTTTTACGTTTATTTATCGTCGCTACTGGTTGCCCACATGAGCAACGCCTCCTGAAGAGATTAGTCATTTTAGATGTTGGAGGATAGTGCAATGATACAGACATAGACCCATTGCAGTGTGTTTTTACGTTTATTTATCGTCGCTACTGGTTGCCCACATGAGCAATGCCTCCTGAAGAGATTAGTCATTTTAGATGTTGGAGGATAGTGCAATAATACAGACATAGACCCATTGCAGTGTGTTTTTACGTTTATTTATCGTCGCTACTGGTTGCCCACATGAGCAACGCCTCCTGAAGAGATTAGTCATTTTAGATTATTTGGAGGATAGTGCAATGATACAGACAGAGACCCATTCCAGAGTCTCCTTTGGTTCTTTTACGTGCATAGTGTACAGCACTGACACACGACCTCAGTTTAAAGTCCCATCTGAAAGACTGTTACTTTTATTAGGGTCAGACGGGGGATCAAACCTGCGATCCCTGGATTACCAGTCCAGCGTGTTACCACTGGACTACAGATCCGTCTGTGTTGACATTATCTCATGCTTGATCTCATTTATACGAAAAAGTTGGCAATTTCTTACGGAGGTTGGTTCACCAAGTACTGGCTAACCGCTGGAGCCTGATCTGGAAAGGTGTAAACAAATCTGACAATGTACCTGTCCCTCTTATAAGTGAGTACATGTACCTGTATATGCCATTCTCGATTTAGTGATTGTCGTGATTTTAAAATGAGGACAGCCCAAAATTTGAAATCTTAAAATTAGATGCCTAATTTTAAAATAGTACAACGCTCTATATTTAAACAATTCATGCATACCGTATATCTCTACATATACAGGGCGTTTACTAGACTTTGAAAGTCAAGAGTCAATGACCCTTGAGATCAAAATCTCAAGAGTCAAGCTGGATTTTTCAAGAGTCAAACTGGATTTTTCAAGAGTCAATATGCATGTTGGTACTTTCCGTACAGATAACATTTTACCGACCAAAGTCCATATAATAACCTCTGGACCAAGGTATGTCTTGGGTGCTGCCAGTAATTTTGTTATCATAATTAGAGAAAACATTGACTAGTTTGCTGAGCTTTGCATCTGGGTTTAGAACCTTAGGAGTATTTTATTTTTAAGTTTCATGTTACTTTGTGGTACATGTACAGACGAGAAACGGTAAAGTTTAAGTCTTAATAAAGCATTCTTCTTCTTCATGTAGAGCATCGGATTTGGAATAGACCTGTCCGGGTTTGATACCGAGCAAGGCACCTCACACAAATTGCTTAGTACTGGTTAACCACTCAGGCCTACTAATTCTGCCCAGGAAAGCATGTCTAGGTCCCCGCGCAGTGGTTTGACATAAATATATCATATACATTGTATGTGACCACATACATAAATATATATACTAGTACCCCCAAACGTGCCGAATCCCTGTGTATGTGACAAGTAACTCGTTTCAGCTGCTGACAAGGCGTGTAGTATACCTACCTAACATACGGGCGGCGGTGAACCATTTCCGGGCATTCTCATGGTATAACAACGGAGAGAGCACAGACGGCTATAAAATTGTTGGAGAAGCAAATAAAGGTATACTGTAGTAAAAACTGTTAACATCTATTGAATGAATTTTTAAAATAGACCAGATAATCATGTGACCATTAGATTGATTATTTACGGTTATCTTGCCAAGATGCAGGCTAGATACACATAATGTACTTTTGGTGGAAATATCTGGTTGTTAACTCTTTCAACTCCAAGTATCTGACATGGACTGGTGCATGCTATTATTAGACCAATAAATTAATAGAAAATTACCTTTGGACCAGTTCATTTATCAAAATGGGTAATTTTATCTAAAAATAGTACCATAATAATTATTACTGGCAAAAAAGTGCAGATCCTGATGAGACGGCTCGTCACGAGCCGGCTCATCTGGATCTACACTTTTCATAAGCCTATTTAGAGGCCTGTGGGGTTGAAAGGGTTAAATACCCGTCTTATAGATTTGACTTAAAATTTGGGAAAATATGAGCCTTTGTTACTCATATATTAGGTATTTGAAAAGATCTCATATGTACCTGCAAGATACTTACCGTATTTAGCTATGTATAGTGCGCTATTTTGGCACGAAAATTGGGGGGGAAACTGAGTTCCGATGTATACTGCGCACGTGAAAAACGCAATTTTCCAAGTCAAAATTTAACATTTCTCAAGAATCGCTAAAAATTGTGCTCCATGATTTTTACAACTTATATTAATCACTCGAGATACCTCATCGAGGAACGGTAACGCACTCGGGCATGATTTCATGAAAATTACATGCATATCGTGGATGCGTATGTACTTAACACCTGCTCAAATTTCTCAACACGTTCTCAAACATCTCAACACGTTCTCAAACATGTCAGCAGATGCTCAAACTTCTCAACACGTGTAGCCTACCTAATTAACTGGGACCCATTGTGAAAGGTTTGTTGAAATTAATTATCGCTACAAACAATTGAAATACTGCAGCAATGCATTGTACATATTAAATATTTCCCGTAAAAATAACCAACACATCGTGTCTTTAATCATGTCGTATTTAAAAACATACGGTATATTAAATCAAATAAACTATTATTACAAAGTTTCTTTATCTCTATGATATCGTACGATTGCAGCGTCGCTTTATGCGGCGAAGTACGCGAAAAGTATGGGAAATATTACATACGATAAAACCACGTGATGTTATCAAATCGCCATTTATTAATTTCAATTAAATTCTTCAAAGTTTGCCAAAATAAACGCAATATATGCTAATTTTGTGGTCTTATTCATTTCATTTATTTATATAGACTATCAGCAACTGGTTTTAATAGCTGGTGTAAAATGCACAGTAGATCAAATGGATGAGGATTTCAGTAAGAAATGTGTGCACTATACATAGCTAAATACGGTACTTAAGGAAAAGATCGCATATGTACCTGTACGATACTTATTTAAGGAAAAGATCTCATATGTACCTGTAAGATATTTATTTAAGGAAAAGATTACATATGTACCTGTAAGATACTTACTTAAGGAAAAGATCGCATATGTACCTGTAAGATATTTATTTAAGGAAAAGATCACATATGTACCTGTAAGATACTTATTTAAGGAAAAGATCTCATATGTACCTGTAAGATACTTATTTAAGGGAAATATCTCATATGTACCTGTAAGATACTTATTTAAGGAAAAGATCTCATAATTTATTTAAAGAAAAGATCTCATATGTACCTGTAAGATACTTATTTAAGGGAAAGATCTCATATGTACCTGTAAGATACTTATTTAAGGGAAAGATCTCATATGTACCTGTAGGATACTTATTTAAGGAAAAGATATCATATGTACCTGTAAGATACTTATTTAAGGAAAAGATCTCATATGTACCTGTAAGATATTTATTTAAGGAAAAGATATATGTACCTGTAAGATACTTATTTAAGGAAAAGATCTCATATGTACCTGTAAGATACTTATTTAAGGAAAAGATCTCATATGTACCTGTAAGATATTTATTTAAGGAAAATATCTCATATGTACCTGTAAAATATTTATTTACGGAAAAGATCTATGTACCTGTAACTTGTAAGATACTTATTTAGGGAAAATATCTCATATGTACCTGTAGGATACTTATTTAAGGAATAGATCACATATGTACCTGTAAGATATTTATTTAAGGAATAGATCACATATGTACCTGTAAGATATTTATTTAAGGAATAGATCACATATGTACCTGTAAGATATTTATTTAAGGAATAGATCACATATGTACCTGTAAGATATTTATTTAAGGAATAGATCACATATGTACCTGTAAGATATTTATTTAAGGAATAGATCACATATGTACCTGTAAGATATTTATTTAAGGAATAGATCACATATGTACCTGTAAGATATTTATTTAAGGAATAGATCACATATGTACCTGTAAGATATTTATTTAAGGAATAGATCACATATGTACCTGTAAGATATTTATTTAAGGAATAGATCACATATGTACCTGTAAGATATTTATTTAAGGAATAGATCACATATGTACCTGTAAGATATTTATTTAAGGAATAGATCACATATGTACCTGTAAGATATTTATTTAAGGAATAGATCACATATGTACCTGTAAGATATTTA
>JABXNX010000150.1:19873-41433 GCA_014843695.1 Archivesica marissinica
ATATGTACCTGTAAGATATTTATTTAAGGAATAGATCACATATGTACCTGTAAGATATTTATTTAAGGAATAGATCACATATGTACCTGTAAGATATTTATTTAAGGAATAGATCACATATGTACCTGTAAGATATTTATTTAAGGAATAGATCACATATGTACCTGTAAGATATTTATTTAAGGAATAGATCACATATGTACCTGTAAGATATTTATTTAAGGAATAGATCACATATGTACCTGTAAGATATTTATTTAAGGAATAGATCACATATGTACCTGTAAGATATTTATTTAAGGAATAGATCACATATGTACCTGTAAGATATTTATTTAATGAATAGATCACATATGTACCTGTAAGATATTTATTTAAGGAATAGATCACATATGTACCTGTAAGATATTTATTTAAGGAATAGATCACATATGTACCTGTAAGATATTTATTTAAGGAATAGGTCACATATGTACCTGTAAGATATTTATTTAAGGAATAGATCACATATGTACCTGTAAGATATTTATTTAAGGAAAAGATCTCATATGTACCTGTAAGATATTTATTAAGGAAAAGATCACAAATTAACACCTTGTTTCAGAATCATTCACAGTATGGCCAGATGAGAAATTGGGTCCCTTTGGTCCCCAAGACAAACGTTTCCCGCTCCCTGGCAAAGTCGGCACCTCAATGAAGCCAAAAACTCCAACATTGATGAATGTCTCAGCCACGCAGAGGGTGGATCCGGAGTCGCTGTTTGATCAGCTGCCAACAGAACGATATGAAACTATACTGAAACAAGCACAGGAAGAGGTCGAGCTGGTCAGTTCAGTAACATTTCATACATAAATAAAAAAAATTACTAATCACTCTCGAGACCTCATTCCTGATGGAATCCATTGCCATGAGGGAGAGAGAAGAGGCATGTGGAATTTAAATGCCTTGCCTAAGGACACAATCGTAACGGCTCCAGCGGGGCTCGAACTCTGGGCCTTTCGCACGTGAAGCGAACGCGCTACCACTGAGCTATCACGACTTCCACAAGTACATAAATAGAGATATTTACTATATAGTTCATAGTGAAATATGTACATGTAGTAAGAAATTATTAGAAATATATCACTCGTTATATCCACTGCTAGCTAGAGGTGAAAGATATTTACCTATACATATGTATTAGGTATTGGAAAATATCTATGTACCTGTAAGATAGTTATTTAAGGAAAGTTGTCCAATTAGGGCAGTTGTTAGCACGCATGCTTCTCACCAATATAACCTGAGTTTGATCCTCGGATTGGGAATTATGTGGGATGGTATGGTGGTCACCAGATCGGACAGGTGGGTTTTCTCCGGGTACTCCGGTTTCCTCCCACACGAATGACCACATTTACGCTTATATAATTTGTTAGAACTTGCTTCGCAATCGTTGTAAAATAAATAAAGCTTAAACTAATGATTAAAGTCTTTCCTGGATGCACTATTCACAGCTTATTAGCACCACAGGCACAAGACACAAAATTATTTTTTTTGCCCTATGGTCATATAGTAATATGACCGTTACATTACTTACTATATGACCGTTACATTACTTACTATATGACCGTTACATTACTTACTATATGACCGTTACATTACTTACTATATGACCGTTACATTACTTACTATATGACCGTTACATTACTTACTATATGACCGTTACATTACTTACTATATGACCGTTACATTACTTACTATATGACCGTTACATTACTTACTATATGACCGTTACATTACTTACTATATGACCGTTACATTACTTACTATATGACCGTTACATTACTTACTATATGACCGTTACATTACTTACTATATGACCGTTACATTACTTACTATATGACCGTTACATTACTTACTATATGACCGTTACATTACTTACTATATGACCGTTACATTACTTACTATATGACCGTTACATTACTTACTATATGACCGTTACATTACTTACTATATGACCGTTACATTACTTACTATATGACCGTTACATTACTTACTATATGACCGTTACATTACTTACTATATGACCGTTACATTACTTACTATATGACCGTTACATTACTTACTATATACATTACTTACTATATGACCGTTACATTACTTACTATATACATTACTTACTATATGACCGTTACATTACTTACTATATGACCGTTACATTACTTACTATATGACCGTTACATTACTTACTATATGACCGTTACATTACTTACTATATGACCGTTACATTACTTACTATATGACCGTTACATTACTTACTATATGACCGTTACATTACTTACTATATGACCGTTACATTACTTACTATATGACCGTTACATTACTTACTATATACATTACTTACTATATGACCGTTACATTACTTACTATATGACCGTTACATTACTTACTATATGACCGTTACATTACTTACTATATGACCGTTACATTACTTACTATATGACCGTTACATTACTTACTATATGACCGTTACATTACTTACTATATGACCGTTACATTACTTACTATATACATTACTTACTATATGACCGTTACATTACTTACTATATGACCGTTACATTACTTACTATATGACCGTTACATTACTTACTATATGACCGTTACATTACTTACTATATGACCGTTACATTACTTACTATATGACCGTTACATTACTTACTATATGACCGTTACATTACTTACTATATGACCGTTGCATTACTTACTATATGACCGTTGCATTACTTACTATATGACCGTTACATTACTTACTATATGACCGTTACATTACTTATCCCGGCGTGAAGAGTTTTCGCCCAGCACAGGTTTTCGCCCAACTGTGGAAATAGCTAGTCGCGAGAGATCACGCAATATTTCACGCTCCAGTTACCGGAATTATAAATAAACATACCTTGTGCACTTCCAATCTATTTCTAACTGATCATAATATATCAGACAAGGTAAATTAGCGGTGAAAACTTTAAACCTACCCCAGTTTTCATAACTTCACTATATCCGTTTTATGTCACCATATAAATATCATTTTTTAAAGAAATTGGCAATTTTTTCTCCAAAATGACATATGCATCGTCTGCCACGCCAATATATTTACGAATAAAAATGTCATTATAGTCTCACTGCTCCGTGTTTATGAGTTATGTCCGTTATTACACACAAGGGGTCCTTATTAATAATATCGATTTTCACCGTGTTTCACCTTCAGGTCCACGGGTTGTCACAGAGGTTCTCCAACTGATATATATGGTTGTGTAAACCTAGTTTTTCTTTGTTGGGCACCGTGTGATGTGTTCGATGGATGGGTCCATTTACGGTTCTGCATTTAGTCAGAGTAATTAGGAGGGATGACGACTTCTTATGCCCCGTGTGTTTGACCTAGTTAAATTAAATGTTAGTGTTTTAGATACAGTATATAGACAAAATGCTGTCCAACAAATGAATTTTGAGAGAAAATGATAAATTAAGCCTCTTATTAAAGTAAGTCTTCCTTAGTTTATTGTTTTGTTAAAAAAGAACTGTTGCTTACATACTAATGGTGGCGCTGTAGACAATTTCCACAGTTAGGCGAAAACCTGTGACGTCATTCCGGATTACTGAGAATGAGGTACCGCTATTTTGTCAACTTTTCTCAAAAAGTAAACATTCGATTTTCTTCGAGATTTGTGTGGATGAATGGTAACATATTGTTTATTTGGTGACATAAAATTGTTTGCAGTGTATGACCATTCTAAACCTATAGGAGTCCGTTATGTACTACATCGTCGGAAACCAGTAACACCGGGATACTATATGACCGTTGCATTACTTACTATATGACCGTTGCATTACTTACTATATGACCGTTACATTACTTACTATATGACCGTTACATTACTTACTATATGACCGTTACATGACTTACTATATACATTA
Source organism: Archivesica marissinica (assembly GCA_014843695.1). NCBI lineage: Eukaryota > Metazoa > Mollusca > Bivalvia > Venerida > Vesicomyidae > Archivesica > Archivesica marissinica. The sequence goes on from JABXNX010000150.1 coordinate 23,819, forward strand.
CTTACTATATGACGTTACATTACTTACTATATACATTACTTACTATATGACCGTTACATTACTTACTATATACATTACTTACTATATGACCGTTACATTACTTACTATATGACCGTTACATTACTTACTATATGACCGTTACATTACTTACTATATACATTACTTACTATATGACCGTTACATTACTTACTATATGACCGTTACATTACTTACTATATACATTACTTACTATATGACCGTTACATTACTTACTATATGACCGTTACATTACTTACTATATGACCGTTACATTACTTACTATATACATTACTTACTATATGACCGTTACATTACTTACTATATGACCGTTACATTACTTACTATATGACCGTTACATTACTTACTATATGACCGTTACATTACTTACTATATGACCGTTACATTACTTACTATATGACCGTTACATTACTTACTATATGACCGTTACATTACTTACTATATGACCGTTACATTACTTACTATATGACCGTTACATTACTTACTATATGACCGTTACATTACTTACTATATGACCGTTACATTACTTACTATATGACCGTTACATTACTTACTATATGACCGTTACATTACTTACTATATGACCGTTACATTACTTACTATATGACCGTTACATTACTTACTATATGACCGTTACATTACTTACTATATGACCGTTACATTACTTACTATATGACCGTTACATTACTTACTATATGACCGTTACATTACTTACTATATGACCGTTACATTACTTACTATATGACCGTTACATTACTTACTATATGACCGTTACATTACTTACTATATGACCGTTACATTACTTACTATATGACCGTTACATTACTTACTATATGACCGTTACATTACTTACTATATGACCGTTACATTACTTACTATATACATTACTTACTATATGACCGTTACATTACTTACTATATGACCGTTACATTACTTACTATATGACCGTTACATTACTTACTATATGACCGTTACATTACTTACTATATGACCGTTACATTACTTACTATATGACCGTTACATTACTTACTATATGACCGTTACATTACTTACTATATGACCGTTACATTACTTACTATATGACCGTTACATTACTTACTATATGACCGTTACATTACTTACTATATACATTACTTACTATATGACCGTTACATTACTTACTATATGACCGTTACATTACTTACTATATGACCGTTACATTACTTACTATATGACCGTTACATTACTTACTATATGACCGTTACATTACTTACTATATGACCGTTACATTACTTACTATATGACCGTTACATTACTTACTATATACATTACTTACTATATGACCGTTACATTACTTACTATATGACCGTTACATTACTTACTATATGACCGTTACATTACTTACTATATGACCGTTACATTACTTACTATATGAACATAGGGCAAGAAAAAATGTGTGTCTTGTGCATGTGATTAGCACATGATTAATTTAATTTAAATTCCCAACTTTTTGGCTTGTTTTCTCGAGATGTTGAGATATTACTTTCATCACATTTCTGGGCAAGAAAAGGGTCGACTTGTGACCGGGGTAAACAAATACTCACTCACTTGTGCCCGGGAAGATGTGATACTAAGAAATATATTACATATTTCCACAGGTAGCTAGTAATAAAAGATAATCAAGTATTACATAGTAGTTTCATGTAGATCCCTGGTTGGGTAGTCACATAGTATCATTGTGTTAGATGTGTGATCTAGGATAATTGTGGCCCAGTGGAAGTTGTGATAGCGCTGTAGTAGCGCGGTCGCTTCAGGTGCGAAAGGCAGGAGTTTTAGCCCCGCTATATGATCGATTGATGTGTCGCGATATTCTACTGACACATCAGGGCGAGTAATAACAAGAATATGTAATAGAAGGACGATTGAAAACTCACTCTGCATAATACACACTCGGATAGTGTATTGAGTGAATGTATATAAATATGTAATAGAAGGACCATTGAAAACTCACTCTGCATAATACACACTCGGATAGTGTATTGAGTGAATGTATATAAATATGTAATAGAAGGACCATTGAAAACTCACTCTGCATAATACACACTCGGATAGTGTATTGAGTGAATGTATATAAATATGTAATAGAAGGACCATTGAAAACTCACTCTGCATAATACACACTCGAATAGTGTATTGAGTGAATGTATATATATAAATATGTAATAGAAGGACCATTGAAAACTCACTCTGTATAATACACACTCGGATAGTGTATTGAGTGAATGTATATAAATATGTAATAGAAGGACCATTGAAAACTCACTCTGCATAATACACACTCGGATAGTGTATTGAGTGAATGTATATAAATATGTAATAGAAGGACCATTGAAAACTCACTCTGCATAATACACACTCGGATAGTGTATTGAGTGAATGTATATAAATTATAAAGTGCATACTTCAGTAATTAAATACAAACATGTGGACAATAAAAATTGTTTTTTAAAAATGTTCCCTGAAAACAATTGGACAATTTTAATATCTAACCTACGAATACATAACGTCATAGCAGTAATTCTTATCACATAAATTCCCATTCGTCCAGAAAAAATAATTGCTAAGATTTCCAAATTTTAATAATGCCACTAAAACACGGCAATATTCAATGATAATATTCCAATTCACAAAATTTAACGCCAGTATTTCTTTTTTTTGTCGCAATTGGCGACCGACAGCGGGAACTCTGTAGTGGCATGTAGGTTATTATTAATGCGTCTGTAACCATGTTTCAGATGGAAGACTTGCTGATAGAGGATGAGAGTTCTGAGAGATCGTTCCCGTCTCCAGAAGATATGTTAGAATGTGTGGCACACGAATGTCCTAAGATTATGAGAAAAGGTAGATTATGTTTACTTTACCCCCGAATTTGTACCACAGTAAACAATAACAAATCCACATAGACACCAGCGCTCAGCTGTAGCCGTTACAATTGTGCCCTCGGGTAACTCCACATAGACACCAGCGCTCAGCTGTACGATTGTGCCCTCGGGCAACTCCACATAGACACCAGCGCTCAGCTGTAGCTGTTACGATTGTGGCCTCGGGTAACTCCACATAGACACCAGCGCTCAGCTGTAGCCGTTACGATTGTGGCCTCGGGTAACTCCACATAGACACCAGCGCTCAGCTGTAGCCATTACAATTGTGCCCTCGGGTAACTTCACATAAACACCAGCGCTCAGCTGTAGCCATTACAATTGTGCCCTCGGGTAACTCCACATAGACACCAGCGCTCAGCTGTACGATTGTGCCCTCGGGCAACTCCACATAGACACCAGCGCTCAGCTGTAGCCGTTACGATTGTGGCCTCGGGTAACTCCACATAGACACCAGCGCTCAGCTGTAGCCGTTACGATTGTGGCCTCGGGTAACTCCACATAGACACCAGCGCTCAGCTGTAGCCGTTACAATTGTACCCTCGGGTAACTTCACATAAACACCAGCGCTCAGCTGTAGCCGTTACAATTGTGCCCTCGGGTAACTCCACATAGACACCAGCGCTCAGCTGTACGATTGTGCCCTCGAGCAACTCCACATAGACACCAGCGCTCAGCTGTAGCCGTTACGATTGTGGCCTCGGGTAACTCCACATAGACACCAGCGCTCAGCTGTAGCCGTTACGATTGTGGCCTCGGGTAACTCCACATAGACACCAGCGCTCAGCTGTAGCCGTTACAATTGTGCCCTCGGGTAACTTCACATAAACACCAGCGCTCAGCTGTAGCCGTTACAATTGTGCCCTCGGGTAACTCCACATAGACACCAGCGCTCAGCTGTACGATTGTGCCCTCGGGCAACTCCACATAGACACCAGCGCTCAGCTGTAGCCGTTACGATTGTGGCCTCGGGTAACTCCACATAGACACCAGCGCTCAGCTGTAGCCATTACAATTGTGCATTCGGGTAACTTCACATAAACACCAGCGCTCAGCTGTAGCCATTACAATTGTGCCCTCGGGTAACTCCACATAGACACCAGCGCTCAGCTGTACGATTGTGCCCTCGGGCAACTCCACATAGACACCAGCGCTCAGCTGTAGCCGTTACGATTGTGGCCTCGGGTAACTCCACATAGACACCAGCGCTCAGCTGTAGCCGTTACGATTGTGGCCTCGGGTAACTCCACATAGACACCAGCACTCAGCTGTAGCCGTTACAATTGTGCCCTCGGGTAACTTCACATAAACACCAGCGCTCAGCTGTAGCCGTTACAATTGTGCCCTCGGGTAACTCCACATAGACACCAGCGCTCAGCTGTACGATTGTGCCCTCGAGCAACTCCACATAGACACCAGCGCTCAGCTGTAGCCGTTACGATTGTGGCCTCGGGTAACTCCACATAGACACCAGCGCTCAGCTGTAGCCGTTACGATTGTGGCCTCGGGTAACTCCACATAGACACCAGCGCTCAGCTGTAGCCGTTACAATTGTGCCCTCGGGTAACTTCACATAAACACCAGCGCTCAGCTGTAGCCGTTACAATTGTGCCCTCGGGTAACTCCACATAGACACCAGCGCTCAGCTGTACGATTGTGCCCTCGGGCAACTCCACATAGACACCAGCGCTCGGCTGTAGCCGTTACGATTGTGGCCTCGGGTAACTCCACATAGACACCAGCGCTCAGCTGTAGCCGTTACGATTGTGGCCTCGGGTAACTCCACATAAACACCAGCGCTCAGCTGTAGCCGTTACGATTGTGGCCTCGGGCAACTCCACATAAACACCAGCGCTCAGCTGTATGATTGTGGCCCTCTGGCAACACCACATAGACACCAGTACCCAGCTGTATGATTGTGGCCTTGGACAACTCCACATAGACACCAGTACCCAGCTGTATGATTGTGGCCCTCTGGCAACTCCACATAGACACCAGTACCCAGCTGTATGATTGTGGCCCTCTGGCAACTCCACATAAACACCAGTACCCAGCTGTATGATTGTGCCCTTGGACAACACCACATAGACACCAGTACCCAGCTGTATGATTGTGCCCTTGGACAACACCACATAGACACCAGTACCCAGCTGTATGATTGTGGCCCTCTGGCAACTCCACATAGACACCAGCATCCAGCTGTATGATTGTGGCCCTCTGGCAACTCCACATAGACACCAGTACCCAGCTGTATGATTGTGCCCTTGGACAACTCCACATAGACACCAGCACCCAGCTGTATGATTGTGGCCCTCTGGCAACTCCACATAGACACCAGTACCCAGCTGTATGATTGTGGCCCTCGGGCAACTCCACATAGACACCAGTAACCAGCTGTATGATTGTGGCCCTCTGGCAACTCCACATAGACACCAGTACCCAGCTGTATGATTGTGGCCCTCGGGCAACTCCACATAGACACCAGCATCCAGCTGTACGATTGTGCCCTTGGACAACACCACATAGACACCAGCATCCAGCTGTATGATTGTGCCCTTGGACAACTCCACATAGACACCAGTACCCAGCTGTACGATTGTGCCCTTAGGCAACACCACATAGACACCAGTACCCAGCTGTATGATTGTGCCCTTGGACAACTCCACATAGACACCAGTACCCAGCTGTATGATTGTGCCCTTAGGCAACACCACATAGACACCAGTACCCAGCTGTACGATTGTGCCCTTAGGCAACTCCACATAGACACCAGTACCCAGCTGTATGATTGTGGCCTTGGACAACTCCACATAGACACCAGTACCCAGCTGTATGATTGTGGCCCTCTGACAACTCCACATAGACACCAGTACCCAGCTGTATGATTGTGGCCCTCGGACAACTCCACATAGACACCAGTACCCAGCTGTATGATTGTGCACTTGGACAACACCACATAGACACCAGTACCCAGCTGTATGATTGTGCCCTTGGACAACTCCACATAGACACCAGTACCCAGCTGTATGATTGTGGCCCTCTGACAACTCCACATAGACACCAGTACCCAGCTGTATGATTGTGGCCCTCTGGCAACTCCACATAGACACCAGTACCCAGCTGTATGATTGTGCTCTTGGACAACTCCACATAGACACCAGTACCCAGCTGTATGATTGTGCCCTTGGACAACTCCACATAGACACCAGCACCCAGCTGTATGATTGTGCCCTTGGACAACTCCACATAGACACCAGTACCCAGCTGTATGATTGTGGCCCTCTGACAACACCACATAAACACCATCACCCAGCTGTATGATTGTGCCCTCTGGCAACACCACATAAACACCAGTACCCAGCTGTATGATTGTGGCCCTCTGGCAACACCACATAAACACCAGTACCCAGCTGTATGATTGTGCCCTTGGACAACTCCACATAGACACCAGTACCCAGCTGTATGATTGTGGCCCTCGGGTAACTCCACATAGACACCAGCGCTCAGCTGTACGATTGTGCCCTCGGGCAACTCCACATAGACACCAGCGCTCAGCTGTAGCCGTTACGATTGTGGCCTCGGGTAACTCCACATAGACACCAGCGCTCAGCTGTAGCCGTTACGATTGTGGCCTCGGGTAACTCCACATAAACACCAGCGCTCAGCTGTAGCCGTTACGATTGTGGCCTCGGGCAACTCCACATAAACACCAGCGCTCAGCTGTATGATTGTGGCCCTCTGGCAACACCACATAGACACCAGTACCCAGCTGTATGATTGTGGCCTTGGACAACTCCACATAGACACCAGTACCCAGCTGTATGATTGTGGCCCTCTGGCAACTCCACATAGACACCAGTACCCAGCTGTATGATTGTGGCCCTCTGGCAACTCCACATAAACACCAGTACCCAGCTGTATGATTGTGCCCTTGGACAACACCACATAGACACCAGTACCCAGCTGTATGATTGTGCCCTTGGACAACACCACATAGACACCAGTACCCAGCTGTATGATTGTGGCCCTCTGGCAACTCCACATAGACACCAGCATCCAGCTGTATGATTGTGGCCCTCTGGCAACTCCACATAGACACCAGTACCCAGCTGTATGATTGTGCCCTTGGACAACTCCACATAGACACCAGCACCCAGCTGTATGATTGTGGCCCTCTGGCAACTCCACATAGACACCAGTACCCAGCTGTATGATTGTGGCCCTCGGGCAACTCCACATAGACACCAGCATCCAGCTGTATGATTGTGGCCCTCGGACAACTCCACATAGACACCAGTAACCAGCTGTATGATTGTGGCCCTCTGGCAACTCCACATAGACACCAGTACCCAGCTGTATGATTGTGGCCCTCGGGCAACTCCACATAGACACCAGCATCCAGCTGTACGATTGTGCCCTTGGACAACACCACATAGACACCAGCATCCAGCTGTATGATTGTGCCCTTGGACAACTCCACATAGACACCAGTACCCAGCTGTACGATTGTGCCCTTAGGCAACACCACATAGACACCAGTACCCAGCTGTATGATTGTGCCCTTGGACAACTCCACATAGACACCAGTACCCAGCTGTATGATTGTGCCCTTAGGCAACACCACATAGACACCAGTACCCAGCTGTACGATTGTGCCCTTAGGCAACTCCACATAGACACCAGTACCCAGCTGTATGATTGTGGCCTTGGACAACTCCACATAGACACCAGTACCCAGCTGTATGATTGTGGCCCTCTGACAACTCCACATAGACACCAGTACCCAGCTGTATGATTGTGGCCCTCGGACAACTCCACATAGACACCAGTACCCAGCTGTATGATTGTGCACTTGGACAACACCACATAGACACCAGTACCCAGCTGTATGATTGTGCCCTTGGACAACTCCACATAGACACCAGTACCCAGCTGTATGATTGTGGCCCTCTGACAACTCCACATAGACACCAGTACCCAGCTGTATGATTGTGGCCCTCTGGCAACTCCACATAGACACCAGTACCCAGCTGTATGATTGTGCCCTTGGACAACTCCACATAGACACCAGTACCCAGCTGTATGATTGTGCCCTTGGACAACTCCACATAGACACCAGCACCCAGCTGTATGATTGTGCCCTTGGACAACTCCACATAGACACCAGTACCCAGCTGTATGATTGTGGCCCTCTGACAACACCACATAAACACCATCACCCAGCTGTATGATTGTGCCCTCTGGCAACACCACATAAACACCAGTACCCAGCTGTATGATTGTGGCCCTCTGGCAACACCACATAAACACCAGTACCCAGCTGTATGATTGTGCCCTTGGACAACTCCACATAGACACCAGTACCCAGCTGTATGATTGTGGCCCTCTGGCAACTCCACATAGACACCAGTACCCAGCTGTATGATTGTGGCCCTCTGGCAACTCCACATAGACACCAGTACCCAGCTGTATGATTGTGCCCTTGGACAACTCCACATAGACACCAGTACCCAGCTGTATGATTGTGGCCCTCTGGCAACTCCACATAGACACCAGTACCCAGCTGTATGATTGTGGCCCTTGGACAACTCCACATAGACACCAGTACCCAGCTGTATGATTGTGCCCTTGGACAACTCCACATAGACACCAGTACCCAGCTGTATGATTGTGCACTTGGACAACTCCACATAGACACCAGTACCCAGCTGTATGATTGTGGCCTTGGACAACTCCACATAGACACCAGTACCCAGCTGTATGATTGTGGCCCTCTGGCAACTCCACATAGACACCAGTATCCAGCTGTATGATTGTGCCCTTGGACAACTCCACATAGACACCAGTACCCAGCTGTATGATTGTGCCCTTGGACAACTCCACATAGACACCAGTACCCAGCTGTATGATTGTGGCCCTCTGGCAACTCCACATAGACACCAGTACCCAGCTGTATGATTGTGGCCCTTGGACAACACCACATAGACACCAGCATCCAGCTGTACGATTGTGGCCCTCTGGCAACTCCACATAGACACCAGTACCCAGCTGTATGATTGTGCCCTTGGGCAACACCACATAAACACCAGCGTCTAGCTGTACGATTGTGCCCATAGGCAACACCACATAGACACCAGCGTCTAGCTGTACGATTGTGCCCATAGGCAACACCACATAGACACCAGCGTCTAGCTGTAGCCGTTACGATTGTGCCCATAGGCAATGCATTTAAATTCCACTTTGCCTCCTCTCTTCCTTGTGGCATTCTTACAACTTATATTAATCACTCTCTCGAAAGAGAGAGAGGAGGCAATGTGGAAATTAAATGCCTTGCCGAAGGGTACAGTCATAATGGCTCCAGCATGGCGCAAACTCCTTGCCTTTCACACCTGAAGCGAACAAGCTACCACTGAGCTATCACGACTTCCACCACTTGTGACTTAGTTGTGTCCCTCGTCTGGTCGGACAATTCTCTCATGTGGGCTACTTGTGTATTGATTGGTAATACTTCCTTTGCTTTAAGACGTCTGCCTACGGAGCGGGATGTTGAAGGTTCGAACCTTGTCAGGGGTTCGTTCTGATATGGCCGGTTGGTGAGCGGCCAGCTAGTTAAATAATGGTTCCCGATTGCCTACCAGCCTGGCATCCAATCTGGCTTACAAGAATTTGTTTCAGGAAGTACTGATGTTCATAAAAAAAGGTGTCTTATAAGTCAGTAATATATCAGGGATCAGTTTAGAGGGCGATGTGGGCGAAATTGTCGCCCTAGGGACCCTGACTTCGCTCTCTGGGGGCCCCACTTCTCCCTTAAAAAAAAAATTATATTAAATTATTTTGGGTTTTTTACGATTTTCACTGGCCCATTATAAAGCACTACTTTTATTCAAATGTTGTATTTAATGGTTGTACTGTGCATTTTAACCCTATTTTGCAGAAGTATATTAAAGAACACCATTTAAGGAAGTGATCACGCGCTTTCTCACTTCTCCCAAAAATTGTGACCTAGAATGAACCCTGACTATATAATCTTCACTGTCAAAATCTGTGAATATGAAATGTTGCCGGACGTATTTTCGTTTTATTAACGACAGCCATTGAAAATGGTTAATCCATTTTGTTTGGATTTCAGATTTTGCGGACCTGTTTCCATGGATGGATATTATGCATGGACAGTTTACAATCATAACAGTCAGTCAGAAAACACAGGAAGACATGACAGGCTGGTCAATGGATGTGGAAACAGAGAGAGAGGAATTACTAAAAAGTGTATGTAGTCATTGGTTACCAACCTATTTCTATACAAATATTCATATTTACGTTTATAACATTGTGAACATACCCCCCCCCCCCAAAGCAAGTCTAACCCACAGTGACCATGAACTTTGATTTTCGCCATAATATGGAATGGTTTTCAGACATTCTTACAAACTGTCCAAGATACTGTTTTGAAACTTTGTATACACAACCTAGAACTAATAGTCTATCTCAACAGTGAGTCTACACCGGTCTTCATCGGTCAGTCTACCAGTTACATGGCGGTTTTCACCGGTCAGTCTACCAGTGACATGGAGGTTTTCACCGGTCATTCTACCTATCTACACCAATCAGTCTATAAGTGACATGGAGGTTTTCACCGGTCATTCTACCTATCTACACCAATCAGTGACATGGAAATGAACACCGGTCATCCTACCTATCTACACCAATCAGTCTATAAGTGACATGGAGGTTTTCACCGGTCATTCTACCTATCTACACCAATCAGTGACACGTAAGTCTACATACATGGAATAATGACATGGAAGTAAACACTGGTCATTCTACCAGTTACATGGAAGTCTACATACACCAGTCAGTCTACCAGTTACATGGAAGTCTACATACACCGGTCATTCTACCAGTAGCATGGAAGTCTACATACACCGGTCAGTCTACCAGTGACATGGAAGTCTACATACACCGTCAGTCTACCAGTTACATGGAAGTCTACATACACCGTCAGTCTACCAGTTACATGGAAGTCTACATACACCAGTCAGTCTACCAGTAGCATGGAAGTCTACATACACCGGTCAGTCTACCAGTGACATGGAAGTCTACATACACCGTCAGTCTACCAGTTACATGGAAGTCTACATACACCGTCAGTCTACCAGTTACATGGACGTCTACATACACCAGTCAGTCTACCAGTTACATGGAAGTCTACATACACCGGTCAGTCTACCAGTGACATGGAAGTCTACATACACCGTCAGTCTACCAGTTACATGGAAGTCTACATACACCAGTCAGTCTACCAGTTACATGGAAGTCTACATACACCAGTCAGTCTACCAGTTACATGGAAGTCTACATACACCGGTCAGTCTACCAGTTACATGGAAGTCTACATACACCAGTCAGTCTACCAGTTACATGGAAGTCTACATACACCAGTCAGTCTACCAGTTACATGGAAGTCTACATACACCGGTCAGTCTACCAGTTACATGGAAGTCTACATACACCAGTCAGTCTACCAGTAGCATGGAAGTCTACATACACCAGTCAGTCTACCAGTAGCATGGAAGTCTACATACACCGTCAGTCTACCAGTAGCATGGAATTCTACATACACCGGTCATTCTACCAGTAGCATGGAAGTCTACATACACCGGTCAGTCTACCAGTAGCATGGAAGTCTACCAGTAGCATGGAAGTCTACATACCCGGTCAGTCTACCAGTAGCATGGAAGTCTACATACACCGTCAGTCTACCAGTAGCATGGAAGTCTACATACACCAGTCAGTCTACCAGTAGCATGGAAGTCTACATACACCGTCAGTCTACCAGTAGCATGGAAGTCTACATACACCGTCAGTCTACCAGTAGCATGGAAGTCTACATACACCGTCAGTCTACCAGTAGCATGGAAGTCTACATACACCGTCAGTCTACCAGTAGCATGGAAGTCTACATACACCGTCAGTCTACCAGTAGCATGGAAGTCTACATACACCAGTCAGTCTACCAGTAGCATGGAAGTCTACATACACCGTCAGTCTACCAGTAGCATGGAAGTCTACATACACCGTCAGTCTACCAGTAGCATGGAAGTCTACATACACCAGTCAGTCTACCAGTAGCATGGAAGTCTACATACACCAGTCAGTCTACCAGTAGCATGGAAGTCTACATACACCGTCAGTCTACCAGTTACATGGAAGTCTACATACACCGGTCAGTCTACCAGTGACATGGAAGTCTACATACACCGGTCAGTCTACCAGTGACATGGAAGTCTACATACACCGGTCAGTCTACCAGTAGCATGGAATTCTACATACACCGGTCATTCTACCAGTAGCATGGAAGTCTACATACACCGGTCAGTCTACCAGTAGCATGGAAGTCTACATACACCGGTCAGTCTACCAGTTACATGGAAGTCTACATACACCGTCAGTCTACCAGTAGCATGGAAGTCTACCAGTAACATGGAAGTCTACATACACCAGTCAGTCTACCAGTTACATGGAAGTCTACATACACCGGTCAGTCTACCAGTGACATGGAAGTCTACATACATACCAGTAGCATGGAAGTCTACATACACCGGTCAGTCTACCAGTTACATGGAAGTCTACATACACTGGTCAGACTACCAGTGACATGGAAGTCTACATACACCGGTCAGTCTACCAGTAACATGGAAGTCTACATACACCAGTCAGTCTACCAGTTACATGGAAGTCTACATACACCGTCAGTCTACCAGTAACATGGAAGTCTACATACACCAGTCAGTCTACCAGTTACATGGAAGTCTACATACACCAGTCAGTCTACCAGTGACATGGAAGTCTACATACACCGGTCAGTCTACCAGTAGCATGGAAGTCTACATACACCAGTCATTCTACCAGTAGCATGGAAGTCTACATACACCGGTCAGTCTACCAGTGACATGGAAGTCTACATACACCGTCAGTCTACCAGTAACATGGAAGTCTACATACACCAGTCGTCTACCAGTTACATGGAAGTCTACATACACCAGTCAGTCTACCAGTTACATGGAAGTCTACATACACCAGTCAGTCTACCAGTGACATGGAAGTCTACATACACCAGTCAGTCTACCAGTAGCATGGAAGTCTACATCGATCATTCTACCAGTTACATGGAATTTGAAAATTGGCAAATACTTTTACAGTTGTAGTGACATGATGTGCTATTATACAATATTGTATCATAATTCCAAATTCACCCTGTACATACGCATTATTACTCATAATGTCCGTCTGTCTGTCAATCTGTATGTTTGTCTGATTCACTTCTGTTATGTTTGTTAAAGTCAACTGACAATAACATGAGCGAGCGGGATTTGGAATGTCAAACATATATTGATTCATTGAAGAACACAACTCAAACAGCTTGATGTTGTGCTATAGATCTACCTGGTAAAGAATTTAAAATAATTATATACTGTAGTTGCAGCCCGTGACCGAGATCGTTCCCATTTATTTTAGATTGATAATTATGTCATTTCATTTTAGGTAGTATGGAATTATTGATATGTTCATATAATGTTAGAGGTCTTGGGAATACTAAAAAACGATTGGAAGTATTTAACTGGGTAAAGAGTAAAGAACTATCAATTTGTTTTCTCTAGGAAACACATTCTTCAGAAAAAACTAAAAGTAGATGGATTTCTGAATGGGGTAATAAAGCCTATTATAGTGGTATAAAAAGTAACAGCGAAGGTGTCGCTATATTATTGAACATAGCGGGTCCTCATACTATTAAGAATTTCGTAGAAATAATTAAGGGTAGGCTAATTGCTCTGGAAATAGCAATAAATGAGCACGAGTTTACATTAATTAATGCATATGGACCTAACGATGATAACGTCACATTCTTTGAAGAACTGGACAATTACTTAAATGAAAATAAAGATAAGAATTTCATCACTGGAGGAGATTTCAATACAGTATTAGATATAAATGTAGATAAGAGAAATGGTAGAATAGATACCCACTCTAAATGTAGACTAAAATTAAAGGAAATAATAAAAAATAATAACCTTATCGATATTTGGAGACATAAAAACAAATCTCAAAGTCAATACACTTGGCATTCTAGTACGGTACCTCCAATCTTCTGCAGATTAGACTACTTTCTTGTGTCCGAATATTTTAGTAACTTAACGCAAAGTTGTGTAATCAAACCAAGTTTTAGATCTGATCATTCAATTGTACTTTTAAAAATTAATTTTACTGATCAGAAAAGAGGACCAGGTTATTTTAAAATAAACAATAGCCTGTTATTAAACGTCGACTATCAAGCAATTATAAAAAATAGCATAAAAGAAACTGTACAGTTCAATGAAGAAGCTAATTCAAATGTACTATGGGAAATTATTAAAGGTAACATCAGAAATGATACAATAAAATATTCAACATATAAGAAAAAAGAAGAAAAAAAGGAGGAGAGCATATTAATAAAAGAAATAGAAACAATTGAAGACAAAATAAATAAGGCTATTACAAATACCAATATTGAACATTATCAGGAAGAACTGTTGAGTAAAAAGGATCTGCTGAATAATTTGTACGAAAAAAAAGTTAACGGAATAATGATACGATCAAAAGCACTCGATATTGAACTCAATGAAAAAAAGACTAAATATTTTACTAATCTTGAAAAACGCCATGCTGAAAAAAAGAATATTACAAAATTAGTAGTAAATGATAAAGAAATTACAGGGAGCAGCCAAATTTTATATGAAGAAATGGCATATTATAAGCATTTATACCAGGAAACTGAAATGATAATACCTTCTATTGACTTTTTTGATCAAGCAATAAACAAACTAGAACCATTAGAATCGTTTTAACTGTGACGGCTTATTAAATGAATATGAGTGCTCACAATCTCTATTTCAGATGAAAAACAACAAAAGTCCAGGATCAGACGGACTTAGCGTTGAATTTTACAAAATATTTTGGAAAAGTCTAAAGCAGTACTATATTAAATCCATTAACTATTCATATTTTAAAGGAAATCTTACCGATTTACAAAAACAAAGTATTATAACATTATTACCCAAATCTGGTAAGGATCAAACAACACTATCAAACTGGCGTCCAATAAGTCGGCTTAATGTTGATACGAAAATAGCAACAAAAGCGATTGCCAACAGAATAAAAAAAGTCTTACCCACAATTATAAGCCCAGAACAAACGGACTTCATGAAAGGCCGGTATATCGGTGAAAATATTCGTCTACTTTTTGAAATTATCGAATATTATAATGATAAAAAACTTCCTGGATTATTATTGTTCTCAGATTACGAGAAAGCGTTGACAGCCTCAATCACAAATTTATATTTGCCTGCTTAAAACATTTTAATTTTAGTGAGAAATTCATTAAGTGGATTCGACTTTTTTACTCTAACATAAATAGCGTTGTTATAAACAATGGTTATATGTCAGAAGCTTTCCAGATTAAAAGAGGGGTAAGACAAGGATGTCCTCTGTCATCTTCACTTTTTATCATATGCATGGAACTATTATCAAATACAATAGCAAGAGATCCAAATATCCAAGGAATAAACATAAATGGTCAGGAAATAAAACAAACACTATATGCTGACGACGGAACATATACAAACAATGGTAATAAAGCTTCTTTTGAACGTTTGATTTATGTTATAAGTGAATTTGGCAAACTGTCAGGATTGAAATTAAATACATCAAAAACCATTATACTCAGAATAGGATCCTTAAGAAATTCAGATATTCAGTTGTGTCAAGATAAGAACTTTATATGGACCTCAAAGAAGGCAAAAACACTTGGAATTTATTTTAGTAATGATAAAGAATTTAATCTTACATCAAATTTGGAACCAAAATTGCAAGAATTTAAAAACTGTTTAAAGCAGTGGCAACATCGTAAGCTTACTTTGATGGGGAAAGTGAGTTATTAAAACGTTTGCATTACCAAAACTTGTTTATCCATTTACTGTTTTACCGAATCCACCAGCACATATCATTAGTGATATTACAAAATCATTATTTGTATTTATGTGGGACGATAAACCAGAAAAAATCAAGAGAACTACATTATATAAAAATTATGAAAGTGGCGGTTTAAAGTTAACAAACATAACATATTTTTTAAACTCAATAAAAGCTTGTTGGCTTAAGAGAATCTTAGACGACAAAAATAAAGGACTCTGGAAATGTATTTATGCAAAGCAAATAGAGAAATATGGGGGTGAAATGTTACTCGATTGCAATCTGTCTGATAATGATATTCATAACGTCAGTGGTGGTAATTCATTTTTACATGATATTCTAAAGTCATGGTTTAATATTTATGCACAATTTAGTAATTCTAGTGTTTCTTTTAAACGACATATCATCTGGAATAATTCTGAAATTAAAGTGGAGGGAAACACTGTCTTCTATAGGGATTGGTTCAATAAAGGAATAAAATTTGTAGATCAAATATTTAATTTTAGGAATGGTAAATACTCAACATTTGAAAATAAATCAAAAAGAAAAATTACAAAAAAAATATAAAAACAAAAATAAAAAAATAAATAAGAACAGAATGAAAAAAAAAAACAACACAAAAAAAAAAAATCAAGAAATGCAAGAAAAAAAATAAAAAAAAAAAAAATAAAAAATAAAGAAAAAAAAAAAAAAAAAAAAAAAAATAAAAAATAACTCAAAAAAAGACATTAGCATAAAAGAAAAAGAAATAAAAAATAAAAAAATAAAAAAAAAAAAAAATGACGCCATGATAGAGTTATTTAATTTAAATGAAAAGGATTTCTTAACCTATCATAAACTAAAACACAATATACCACAATCATACGTAAATAAAATGAACCAACGACTCCTTGCAGAAACAAGAACAGAAACGTTAATTGACAAACTAAAAACCTCAAAAAGCCCCAATCAACTATTATATAAAACACAAATGGACAATTCAGAGATTGAAGGAATTAAATCAGAAAATAAATGGAATATCATACTAGGTAAACAAGATTTTAAATGGAAACGTATTTACCTACTCAGTTTTGTATTTTGCGACAATAGACACGAAGTTAAGAAGTTTTCAATACAAATTCTTCTACCGACTAATACACATTTATTAAAATGCAAATTAGTTTCGACAAGTCTTTGTGATTTCTGTAATATGAATGTCGAAAATATTGAACATTTGTTTTGGGAATGCCCATGTGTACAACACATGTGGAAACAACTAAGCACATTTCTAAAAACAAAAAATATAGATGTGGATATAAATTTTGAAGTAATTTGTTTTGGTAAAATAAACAACTCAGTAATAAACAATACAATTAATTTTGTAATTATTCTATGTAAATCTTTTATATATAGAATGAAGTGTAGAAAAGAATTGCCACGTTTTGAATGCTTTAAAAGCTATCTAAATATTAGAATTAATTTAGAACGGGAGATTGCTTTACGAACAGACAAATTAGAAAAATACAACTCCAAGTGGGTAGCGTTTATATAATCAATTAATTCCTCTATTTATATTTTTTGTGTGTAATTTGAAATTAAATAATCACCCATATCCTTTTTCTTTCTCACCCTTCTCTTTTTGCTTTAAAATTTATTTTTCAAACTAGGGATACTTAT
>JABXNX010000150.1:42433-73275 GCA_014843695.1 Archivesica marissinica
TGTGTATATACATGGAAGGCAAACGTCTTATTATATCATTAATGTTGTAACATTGTGTAAATGCTTTTGTGTATATACATGGAAGGCAAACGTCTTATTATATCATTAATGTTGTAACATTGTGTAAATGCTTTTGTGTATATACATGGAAGGCAAACGTCTTATTATATCATTTATGTTGTAACATTGTGTAAATGCTTTTTATGTACATACAAGAAGAAATAAACGGGGTTACTCGAAAAGGGGCCTCAAAATTAAAATAAAATGAATCGCACATTTGAGATAGATAGATTCTTTTATAGTACAGTAAATTTTTTTTTTTTTTACAGTTTCAGAAATAATTATTCATCAACAAAACCGTCAAACATTATTATTTCTGCAAAATATGGTATTTTATTGAGCACCAATATTTGTGTACATGTATTTTACAGTTTATTGAAGGAGCAACTGACATCTGTGATGCGCTCCACAAAGTCGGGTACTGGGCAGACTTTATCGACCCCTCGTGTGGAAAACCAGTATGTATACTGTAACTATATCCTGCCGTTCAATGTAACTTTATTATCACATAATGGATCCATCATTCTCTATGGTATAGCTTTATCACATAATGGATCCATCATTCTCTATAGTATAACTTTATTATCACATAATGGATCCATCATTCTCTATAGTATAACTTTATTATCGCATCATGGATCCATCATTCTCTATGGTACAACTTTATTATCATATAATGGATCCATCAGTCTCTATGGTATAACTTTATTATCATATAATGGATCCATCATTCTCTATGGTATAACTTTATTATCATATAATGGATCCATCATTCTCTATGGTATAATTTAATGGATCCATCATTCTCTATAGTATAATGGATCCATCATTCTCTATAGTATAACTTTATTATCATATAATGGATCCATCATTCTCTATAGTATAACTTTATTATCGCATCATGGATCCATCATTCTCTATGGTATAGCTTTATTATCACATAATGGATCCATCATTCTCTATAGTATAACTTTATTATCATATAATGGATCCATCATTCTCTATGGTATAACTTTATTATCATATAATGGATCCATCATTCTCTATGGTATAACTTTATTATCGCATAATGGATCCATCATTCTCTATGGTATAACTTTATTATCGCATAATGGATCCATCATTCTCTATGGTATAACTTTATTATCATATAATGGATCCATCATTCTCTATGGTATAACTTTATTATCGCATAATGGATCCATCATTCTCTATGGTATAACTTATTATCGCATAATGGATCCATCATTCTCTATGGTATAACTTTATTATGATATAATGGATTCATCATTCTCTATAGTATAACTTTATTATCATATAATGGATCCATCATTCTCTATAGTATAACTTTATTATCATATAATGGATCCATCATTCTCTATAGTATAACTTTATTATCGCATAATGGATCCATCATTCTCTATAGTATAACTTTATTATCATATAATGGATCCATCATTCTCTATAGTATAACTTTATTATCGCATAATGGATCCATCATTCTCTATAGTATAATGGATCCATCATTCTCTATAGTATAACTTTATTATCGCATAATGGATCCATCATTCTCTATGGTATAACTTTATTATCACATAATGGATCCATCATTCTCTATAGTATAATGGATCCATCATTCTCTATAGTATAACTTTATTATCATATAATGGATCCATCATTCTCTATGGTATAACTTTATTATCATATAATGGATCCATCATTCTCTATGGTATAACTTTATTATCATATAATGGATCCATCATTCTCTATAGTATAACTTTATTATCATATAATGGATCCATCATTCTCTATAGTATAACTTTATTATCATATAATGGATCCATCATTCTCTATAGTATAACTTTATTATCGCATAATGGATCCATCATTCTCTATAGTATAATGGATCCATCATTCTCTATAGTATAACTTTATTATCGCATAATGGATCCATCATTCTCTATGGTATAACTTTATTATCACATAATGGATCCATCATTCTCTATAGTATAATGGATCCATCATTCTCTATAGTATAACTTTATTATCATATAATGGATCCATCATTCTCTATGGTATAACTTTATTATCATATAATGGATCCATCATTCTCTATGGTATAACTTTATTATCATATAATGGATCCATCATTCTCTATAGTATAACTTTATTATCATATAATGGATCCATCATTCTCTATGGTATAACTTTATTATCACATAATGGATCCATCATTCTCTATGGTATAACTTTATTATCATATAATGGATCCATCATTCTCTATAGTATAACTTTATTATTGCATAATGGATCCATCATTCTCTATGGTATAACTTTATTATCACATAATGGATCCATCATTCTCTATGGTATAACTTTATTATCATATAATGGATCCATCATTCTCTATAGTATAACTTTATTATCGCATAATGGATCCATCATTCTCTATAGTATAACTTTATTATCACATAATGGATCCATCATTCTCTATGGTATAACTTTATTATCATATAATGGATCCATCATTCTCTATAGTATAACTTTATTATCGCATAATGGATCCATCATTCTCTATAGTATAACTTTATTATCACATAATGGATCCATCATTCTCTATAGTATAACTTTATTATCATATATGGATCCATCATTCTCTATAGTATAACTTTATTATCGCATAATGGATCCATCATTCTCTATAGTATAACTTTATTATCATATAATGGATCCATCATTCTCTATGGTATAACTTTATTATCGCATAATGGATCCATCATTCTCTATAGTATAACTTTATTATCATATAATGGATCCATCATTCTCTATAGTATAATGGATCCATCATTCTCTATAGTATAACTTTATTATCATATAATGGATCCATCATTCTCTATAGTATAATGGATCCATCATTCTCTATAGTATAACTTTATTATCATATAATGGATCCATCATTCTCTATAGTATAATGGATCCATCATTCTCTATAGTATAACTTTATTATCGCATAATGGATCCATCATTCTCTATAGTATAATGGATCCATCATTCTCTATAGTATAACTTTATTATCGCATACTGGATCCATCATTCTCTATAGTATAACTTTATTATCACATAATGGATCCATCATTCTCTATAGTATAATGGATTCATCATTCTCTATAGTATAACTTTATTATCGCATAATGGATCCATCATTCTCTATAGTATAATGGATCCATCATTCTCTATAGTATAATGGATCCATCATTCTCTATAGTATAACTTTATTATCGCATACTGGATCCATCATTCTCTATAGTATAACTTTATTATCACATAATGGATCCATCATTCTCTATAGTATAACTTTATTATCATATAATGGATCCATCATTCTCTATAGTATAACTTTATTATCGCATAATGGATCCATCATTCTCTATAGTATAACTTTATTATCATATAATGGATCCATCATTCTCTATAGTATAACTTTATTATCGCATAATGGATCCATCATTCTCTATAGTATAATGGATCCATCATTCTCTATAGTATAACTTTATTATCGCATAATGGATCCATCATTCTCTATGGTATAACTTTATTATCACATAATGGATCCATCATTCTCTATAGTATAATGGATCCATCATTCTCTATAGTATAACTTTATTATCATATAATGGATCCATCATTCTCTATGGTATAACTTTTTATCATATAATGGATCCATCATTCTCTATGGTATAACTTTATTATCATATAATGGATCCATCATTCTCTATGGTATAACTTTATTATCATATAATGGATCCATCATTCTCTATAGTATAACTTTATTATCATATAATGGATCCATCATTCTCTATAGTATAACTTTATTATCATATAATGGATCCATCATTCTCTATAGTATAACTTTATTATCGCATAATGGATCCATCATTCTCTATAGTATAATGGATCCATCATTCTCTATAGTATAACTTTATTATCGCATAATGGATCCATCATTCTCTATGGTATAACTTTATTATCACATAATGGATCCATCATTCTCTATAGTATAATGGATCCATCATTCTCTATGGTATAACTTTATTATCATATAATGGATCCATCATTCTCTATGGTATAACTTTATTATCATATAATGGATCCATCATTCTCTATGGTATAACTTTATTATCATATAATGGATCCATCATTCTCTATGGTATAACTTTATTATCACATAATGGATCCATCATTCTCTATGGTATAACTTTATTATCACATAATGGATCCATCATTCTCTATAGTATAACTTTATTATCACATAATGGATCCATCATTCTCTATAGTATAACTTTATTATCGCATAATGGATCCATCATTCTCTATGGTATAACTTTATTATCATATAATGGATCCATCATTCTCTATGGTATAACTTTATTATCATATAATGGATCCATCATTCTCTATGGTATAACTTTATTATCATATAATGGATCCATCATTCTCTATGGTATAATTTAATGGATCCATCATTCTCTATAGTATAATGGATCCATCATTCTCTATAGTATAACTTTATTATCATATAATGGATCCATCATTCTCTATAGTATAACTTTATTATCGCATAATGGATCCATCATTCTCTATGGTATAACTTTATTATCACATAATGGATCCATCATTCTCTATAGTATAACTTTATTATCATATAATGGATCCATCATTCTCTATGGTATAACTTTATTATCATATAATGGATCCATCATTCTCTATGGTATAACTTTATTATCGCATAATGGATCCATCATTCTCTATAGTATAACTTTATTATCATATAATGGATCCATCATTCTCTATAGTATAATGGATCCATCATTCTCTATAGTATAACTTTATTATCATATAATGGATCCATCATTCTCTATAGTATAATGGATCCATCATTCTCTATAGTATAACTTTATTATCATATAATGGATCCATCATTCTCTATAGTATAATGGATCCATCATTCTCTATAGTATAACTTTATTATCGCATAATGGATCCATCATTCTCTATAGTATAATGGATCCATCATTCTCTATAGTATAACTTTATTATCGCATACTGGATCCATCATTCTCTATAGTATAACTTTATTATCACATAATGGATCCATCATTCTCTATAGTATAACTTTATTATCATAATGGATTCATCATTCTCTATAGTATAACTTTATTATCGCATAATGGATCCATCATTCTCTATAGTATAATGGATCCATCATTCTCTATAGTATAATGGATCCATCATTCTCTATAGTATAACTTTATTATCGCATACTGGATCCATCATTCTCTATAGTATAACTTTATTATCACATAATGGATCCATCATTCTCTATAGTATAACTTTATTATCATATAATGGATCCATCATTCTCTATAGTATAATGGATCCATCATTCTCTATAGTATAACTTTATTATCGCATAATGGATCCATCATTCTCTATAGTATAATGGATCCATCATTCTCTATAGTATAATGGATCCATCATTCTCTATAGTATAACTTTATTATCGCATACTGGATCCATCATTCTCTATAGTATAACTTTATTATCACATAATGGATCCATCATTCTCTATAGTATAACTTTATTATCATAATGGATTCATCATTCTCTATAGTATAACTTTATTATCGCATAATGGATCCATCATTCTCTATAGTATAACTTTATTATCATATAATGGATCCATCATTCTCTATGGTATAACTTTATTATCGCATAATGGATCCATCATTCTCTATAGTATAACTTTATTATCATATAATGGATCCATCATTCTCTATAGTATAATGGATCCATCATTCTCTATAGTATAACTTTATTATCATATAATGGATCCATCATTCTCTATAGTATAACTTTATTATCATATAATGGATCCATCATTCTCTATAGTATAACTTTATTATCATATAATGGATCCATCATTCTCTATAGTATAACTTTATTATCATATAATGGATCCATCATTCTCTATGGTATAACTTTATTATCGCATAATGGATCCATCATTCTCTATAGTATAACTTTATTATCATATAATGGATCCATCATTCTCTATAGTATAATGGATCCATCATTCTCTATAGTATAACTTTATTATCATATAATGGATCCATCATTCTCTATAGTATAATGGATCCATCATTCTCTATAGTATAATGGATCCATCATTCTCTATAGTATAATGGATCCATCATTCTCTATAGTATAATGGATCCATCATTCTCTATAGTATAATGGATCCATCATTCTCTATAGTATAATGGATCCATCATTCTCTATAGTATAATGGATCCATCATTCTCTATAGTATAATGGATCCATCATTCTCTATAGTATAATGAATCCATCATTCTCTATAGTATAATGGATCCATCATTCTCTATAGTATAACTTTATTATCGCATCATGGATCCATCATTCTCTATGGTATAACTTTATTATCATATAATGGATCCATCATTCTCTTATCATATAATGGATCCATCATTCTCTATGGTATAACTTTATTATCATATAATGGATCCAACATTCTCTATAGTATAACTTTATTATCATATAATGGATCCATCATTCTCTATAGTATAATGGATCCATCATTCTCTATGGTATAACTTTATTATCGCATAATGGATCCATCATTCTCTATAGTATAACTTTATTATCATATAATGGATCCATCATTCTCTATGGTATAACTTTATTATCATATAATGGATCCATCATTCTCTATAGTATAACTTTATTATGATATAATGGATCCATCATTCTCTATAGTATAACTTTATTATCATATAATGGATCCATCATTCTCTATGGTATAACTTTATTATCATATAATGGATCCATCATTCTCTATAGTATAACTTTATTATGATATAATGGATCCATCATTCTCTAATAGTATAACTTTATTATCATATAATGGATCCATCATTCTCTATGGTATAACTTTATTATCATATAATGGATCCATCATTCTCTATGGTATAACTTTATTATCATATAATGGATCCATCATTCTCTATGGTATAACTTTATTATCGCATAATGGATCCATCATTCTCTATAGTATAACTTTATTATCATATAATGGATCCATCATTCTCTATGGTATAACTTTATTATCATATAATGGATCCATCATTCTCTATGGTATAACTTTATTATCGTATAATGGATCCATCATTCTCTATAGTATAATGGATCCATCATTCTCTATAGTATAACTTTATTATCATAATGGATCCATCATTCTCTATGGTATAACTTTATTATCGCATAATGGATCCATCATTCTCTATAGTATAACTTTATTATCGCATAATGGATCCATCATTCTCTATAGTATAACTTTATTATCATATAATGGATCCATCATTCTCTATAGTATAACTTTATTTCGCATATGGATCCATCATTCTCTATAGTATAACTTTATTATCATATAATGGATCCATCATTCTCTATAGTATAATTTTTATCATAATGGATCCATCATTCTCTATAGTATAACTTTATTATCATATAATGGATCCATCATTCTCTATGGTATAACTTTATTATCATATAATGGATCCATCATTCTCTATGGTATAACTTTATTATCATATAATGGATCCATCATTCTCTATGGTATAACTTTATTATCGCATAATGGATCCATCATTCTCTATAGTATAATGGATCCATCATTCTCTATAGTATAACTTTATTATCATATAATGGATCCATCATTCTCTATAGTATAACTTTATTATCGCATAATGGATCCATCATTCTCTATAGTATAACTTTATTATCGCATAATGGATCCATCATTCTCTATAGTATAACTTTATTATCGCATAATGAATCCATCGTTCTCAATTTCAGTACCTCGGTGAACACACAAATGCATCCTTGTACGAGACCGACGAAAGATATCGTAAACTTGGATTTGAAATAGACGACCTCGGCTGCTGCAAAGTTATCCGTCATCACATATGGGGCACACATTCATATATCGGATGTATTTTTACAAATGCACCAACGACTGACCCAATTCTGACATTGATGAATAAAGTGTGATTTGTTACATATTTGGTACAGCTGTTGTGTCCAGTGATTAAATTGATAACTTCGAGAGGATGCACTAACCCATGTTCCGGTATTTAACAGTTGGCCTATTTGTTTCTACCAATTGTTTAATCCGGTGCTACTTTCCCATAATGTACATATCCAAGAAATCTGGTTCAGGCCGCCATGGCTATCATTATTGAAGAGATATTTTCATTCTTTGATGTTTCAACAGAAGCCTATGAGAATTTCAAATAATTTTGCTTGTATGAACATTTCACAGAAAATAGGATTTGTTACATATAGTCTAGCCTGGGAACAGGCGTCGATATATTTTACCTGGTCAGTCATATAAATATATTTTAATACCGAGATCATTAATTGGATTGTATCGAGTTTCTGATAATATGAATGCATGTGGAAACTTGGGGGGTATTCCGTGTAAACATTGATTATCATTAATCCTATTAATAGGCCTACTAGCATGTGGCTTAATTAATGACATAATTGAATCAAAAGCGAGGCACTGCAATGTTGATAAAACTTTAGAATTGGCCGCCATTGTTTACGGGTCAACGGAACGATAAATAGTTTTAAAAAGTACAATGTGCATCTGATTTGACATATTTACTCAAGATTTAAGTCATCCTTTACGTAATAGTTAAAATCTGCCATCTCGTTGATATAACACAGAAACGGGAAATTATATGTTTGCAATGTAAATGAGGCTACGGGAGCATTCGTGTATTTTCAGAAATGATCGTGCATAATCGTGCCTGTTCGGTAATTTCTGAAAAGATTCCATTTCTATTTTTAGCAATCGTATCTTGCAGATAAAAGTTGTCGTTCTTCAATCAACACCCTAGAAAATAAGGGTGTAATGTAGGTGGCGCTACTCTCGGAAATCGAGTTTCCATAGGCTGTCATTTTGCCAGAAGTAAAGTAGTGAAAATTCGACGGACTGGAATCCAGGCTACATATAGTCGTATATATATTCACAAAACATTTTACCAATAGTTTGTCGATTCTGTACACCTTCACTAAGTGACACATTTATACATCAGTTTTAACCTCTCATCTTCTGTACACCACATCCATTTCCACACGAAACAGACTTGGGGAAAATAACCCGACATAATATTTGAACTTATATATCACACAGAAGTGCTATCCTGGTCAGTGTTTGTGACAATACGTAGAGTTTCTTGATATAATAAAACGTTGTTAATAAAATTATGTAAGATACCAAGTTTTGTAATTTTATTGCAAGTTTCGCAGAATATATCGGGGCTTGTAGTTTTAATATTGAATTTAAAACTAGAACGATTTGAAGACAGTACCACTCTATCATGGAGGCCCTGCGAGGGACAAGCGATTTGATGACAGTAAGCACTCTCATGGAGGGCGTGCGAGGGACAAGCGATTTGATGACAGTAAGCACTCTATCATGGAGGCCCTGTGAGGGACAAGCGATTTGATGACAGTAAGCACTCTATCATGGAGGGGCTGCAAGGGACAAGCGATTTGATGACAGTAAGCACTCTATCATGGAGGGGCTGCAAGGGACAAGCGATTTGATGACAGTAAGCACTCTATCATGGAGGGGCTGCAAGGGACAAGCGATTTGATGACAGTAAGCACTCTATCATGGAGGCCCTGCAAGGGACAAGCGATTTGATGACAGTAAGCACTCTATCATGGAGGCCCTGCAAGCGATTTGATGACAGTAAACACTCTATCATGGAGGGCCTGCGAGGGACAAGCGATTTGATGACAGTAAGCACTCTATCATGGAGGGGCTGCGAGGGACAAGCGATTTGATGACAGTAAGCACTCTATCATGGAGGGGCTGCAAGGGACAAGCGATTTGATGACAGTAAGCACTCTATCATGGAGGGGCTGCAAGGGACAAGCGATTTGATGACAGTAAGCACTCTATCATGGAGGGGCTGCAAGGGACAAGCGATTTGATGACAGTAAGCACTCTATCATGGAGGGCCTGTGAGGGACAAGCGATTTGATGACAGTAAGCACTCTATCATGGAGGGCCTGTGAGGGACAAGCGATTTGATGACAGTAAGCACTCTATCATGGAGGGGCTGTGCGGGACAAGCGATTTGATGACAGTAAGCACTCTATCATGGAGGGGCTGCAAGGGACAAGCGATTTGATGACAGTAAGCACTCTATCATGGAGGGACAAGCGATTTGATGACAGTAAGCACTCTATCATGGAGGGCCTGCGAGGGACAAGTGATTTGATGACAGTAAGCACTCTATCATGGAGGCCCTGTGCGGGACAAGCGATTTGATGACAGTAAGCACTCTATCATGGAGGGACAAGCGATTTGATGACAGTAAGCACTCTATCATGGAGGGGCTGCAAGGGACAAGCGATTTGATGACAGTAAGCACTCTATCATGGAGGGACAAGCGATTTGATGACAGTAAGCACTCTATCATGGAGGGGCTGTGAGGGACAAGCGATTTGATGACAGTAAGCACTCTATCATGGAGGGGCTGTGATGGACAAGCGATTTGATGACAGTAAGCACTCTATCATGGAGGGGCTGTGAGGGACAAGCGATTTGATGACAGTAAGCACTCTATCATGGAGGGACAAGCGATTTGATGACAGTAAGCACTCTATCATGGAGGGACAAGCGATTTGATGACAGTAAGCACTCTATCATGGAGGGACAAGCGATTTGATGACAGTAAGCACTCTATCATGGAGGGACAAGCGATTTGATGACAGTAAGCACTCTATCATGGAGGCCCTGCAAGGGACAAGCGATTTGATGACAGTAAGCACTCTTATCATGGAGGCCCTGTGCGGGACAAGCGATTTGATGACAGTAAGCACTCTATCATGGAGGCCCTGTGCGGAACAAGCGATTTGATGACAGTAAGCACTCTATCATGGAGGGCCTGCGAGGGACAAGCTATTTTATGACAGTAAACACTCTATCATGGAGGGCCTGCAAGGAACAAGCGATTTTATGACAGTAAATACTGTCATGGAGGCCGGGGAGGGACAAGCGATTTTATGACAGTAGGCACTGTTGTCAAATGGGATCGCATTTCTAAATTGGTTCGAATTGTCTTGGCAATTAGTAAACCAAAAACAATTTTTAAAACGTTGGGAAAACCCTGTTTACAACATGATACCAGTTTATGCAAATTTATTTTAAATATATTGCAAAACAAGTTCGTACACTGTTCCGGAGACCTCCCTTCTGATGGCATCCATCGCCACGAGAGAGAAGAGGCAATCTGGAATCGAAGTGCCTTGCCTAAGAACACGCTCATAATATCTACAGCTGGGTGCGAACGCCAGGCTTCTTACACCTGAAACAAACGCGCTATAACAACATGATACTATGCACAGGGAGCATTACACCATGATATATAGGCTTTCTAGTGTTCAGTTAGTTCTTTAATCTTTCTTTTATGCAAGTCCTTCAGATATTTATCCGGTTTTAACTTCTTATTTTCCAGTTCGCTCCAGACTCTCTCCACACGATGCATTGTGTTGGCACTCTCCAACTTTCTTCCGATAAAATAAAGTTCAAACTCGTCCTTTCCTATTAATTTGCAACCATCGACCTTGCAAAGACTGTCTACAGACGTAGAATTAAAATTTGGCAGCAGTCTTACACCTAATGCATGTTCAAGGTCACAGAGGTTAACTTCATACTCCTTCAAATGATGCTGAAATCCGATTGGCTCATTGGGTACAACAAATGAACCAATGGCAGCAGGCTTACCAACTCTGTCTTCCACAACGATGACCTTGAACATGTGAGTTGGCACGGCAACATCATTGTTTCCAAGTACCTAGAAAACATTAATACTTAGCATTCAAGTATGTGGTTTAACATTTTCCAAACACATTAGGCTAATATACTATTTTATCATATAACTTGACGCGGATGAAAGCGTAATAACAATAGTAACTTCATTGGATTGGTTGCTAAAATCATCCGCAAAATGCTATTGACAAGTTCAGTTATGACAGAGCTATGAAAGTCTATGCTTTTGTTACACTTTTTGTGTTATTTCAATAATATGGTCATCAATTACTGAGTTCGAAGAAACTGATTTTTAAAAAAAAAAGTTTTTTATCACTCGCTTATAAGACGGGAGGCCACTTTGAGGCCATAATCTGGTGGTAAAAATCCCGTCTTATAGGCAAGTAAGTACGATATCTGTAAATACTGAACGAGATTCTTGGATTTCTCACTATACCGTAAAACTAAATAAGGTAGGTCTGTATGACTTTAATACTTTATTTATTTTACAACAATTGCGAAGCAAGTTCTAACAACTTATATTAATCACTCTCTCGTTGGCGCGGATGAAAGCGTATATGTGGGAGGAAACCGGAGAAAACCCACATGTCCGATCTGGCGACCACTGTACCATCTCACATATTTCCCTGTCTGAGGATCAAACCAGGGTTGCATTGGTAAGAACCGAGCGCGCTAACCACTGCTTTAATCAGACATTTTTAATTTATTAGGCGAATTGGAGAAATTATACAACATCAAGACTCGGCTCGGACTTTATTAAAGCATGTAGGTAGGATAAATACCTCCATTCTTGCGACAGCCATTTCATTATCAATCAATTGATAACCAGACAGCATATCTTCCCCACCTTCATAGATATTACTGGGACTACAGGAGATTCTGGCTTTTATTATGATTCTTGGTTTGGCTACCAGTGTGGTATTGGTAATGGCGGCGGGCAATATGTGGGAAATGGTGAAGATAGGGTACCAGGCGGGAGCATTATTTTATTTGTTTAAATATTTATAACATTAATAATTAAAAGTTTGAGGGGTTGGTGTCAAAAATGAGAGAATTCAGCAAATTAATTATAATGGAATTATGCACAAACCTGATAGTTGACAACCTTTTTACCGTCTTCTCGCGTCTCTGGCACCATTAAAGGTCCGCTGATGATGTAAACGTTTGAGAATGTCTTGGTCAGGTTCCGACAGTACATCTCGAGTCTGTTCCAGAATCCAGCGTTATTGTCCAGGTTCTGTGGTACGATGTTACTCAAGTAAAATGAGTCCTGCATCGCATCCTAAGTAAATCCAATTGAAGAGCATGCACAGTGAAATTGGTATTTAACCCTTTCAACACCACAGGCCTCTCAATAGGCTCACAAAAAGTGTAGATCCAGATGAGCTCATGAGCCGTCTCATCAGGATCTGCCATTTTTGCCAGTAATATTACTATTTTTAGATAAAAATTAACAAATTTTGATAAATGAACTGGTCCAAATGTAATTTTCTTATTTATTTATTGGTCTGAAAATATCATGCACCAGTCCATGTCAGTTACTTGGTGTTGAATGGGTTAATATCATGCACAGTCCATGTCAGTTACTTGGTGTTGAATGGGAAAATATCATGCACCAGTCCATGTCAGTTACTTGGTGTTGAATGGGAAAATATCATGCACCAGTCCATGTCAGTTACTTGGTGTTGAATGGGTTAAATATCATGCACCAGTCCATGTCAGTTACTTGGTGTTGAATGGGTTAAATATCATGCACCAGTCCATGTCAGTTACTTGGTGTTGAATGGGTTAATATCATGCACCAGTCCATGTCAGTTACTTGGTGTTGAATGGGTTAAATATCATGCACCAGTCCATGTCAGTTACTTGGTGTTGAATGGGAAAATATCATGCACCAGTCCATGTCAGTTACTTGGTGTTTAATGGGTTAATATCATGGACCAGTCCATGTCAGTTACTTGGGGTTGAATGGGTTAAATATCATGCACCAGTCCATGTCAGGTACTTGGTGTTGAATGGGTTAACATCATGCACCAGTCCATGTCAGTTACTTGGTGTTGAATGGGTTAACATCATGCACCAGTCCATGGCAGTTACTTGGTGTTGAATGGGTTAATATCATGGACCAGTCCATGTCAGGTACTTGGTGTTGAATGGGTTAATATCATGCACCAGTCCATGTCAGTTACTTGGTGTTGAATGGGTTAACATCATGCACCAGTCCATGGCAGTTACTTGGTGTTGAATGGGTTAATATCATGCACCAGTCCATGTCAGGTACTTGGTGTTGAATGGGTTAAATTGCATGCACCAGTCCATGTCAGTTACTTGGTGTTGAATGCACCAGTCCATGTCAGTTACTTGGTGTTGAATGCACCAGTCCATGTCAGTTACTTGGTGTTGAATGCACCAGTCCATGTCAGTTACTTGGTGTTGAATGCACCAGTCCATGTCAGTTACTTGGTGTTGAATGCACCAGTCCATGTCAGTTACTTGGTGTTGAATACCAGTAGTACATATGATACATTTTTTTACATTCATATTGTTATATGTTATATTTCGGGTTTTACGCCTGCATCAACACCATTTCGGGCTACATCGCCAGCGGGCAGTTTACTTAACAACACCTTTCCTGGGCAGGCTCTAGTGGTTAACCAGTACTTGGGTGCACCAACCTCCGTAAGAAACTGCTAACTTTTACATTCATATTGTAAAGATATATTCCTGGTCAAATAACGAAACTTCACTGCAACCGAGTGTCCATTTTTTTTTATGCCAGCAAGATTAATAAAAACATGGTAAAAGTGGTGTGTACGTACATTAATTTCATTGCTGTTATGATTGGTTAATGCAGCTACAAAAATGGTCTACTGAAAAGTCTAACCTAGTCAAAATAAAATTATGTATTTTTCAACAATGTTCAGGTACATTAAAAATGTTAAAAAAGGATGGATTTCTTTACTGCAAAACTTGTGACAATCAGTTTGGCAGCAAACAGAAATTAACATGAAAATTATACCGGAACTACTTTTTGCTACGGACGTTCACACTAACATAAGTGGTTGTGCGGTTGTGTATTGTAGTGCTATGAGGCTCACGACAAGGGCAGTTAAAATGAATCAAATTTGAAAACAAATAAGATAGGATTTTATTTCTTTTCGTGATCACCGAAATATGTATTTCCATCGTGGTGTTAATATCCCCAATATAGTAGTTAAATTATTGTACTGCCCGCATTATTTATATACACATATATGCACAATAGTTTCTTACTAAACACTCATGTGTTTTATGTTTATTTATCGTCGCTACCGGTTGCCTATATGGATATGAGCGATGCCTCCTAGTCATGTTAGATTTTTGGAGAACAGTGCAATGATACAGACAGAGACCCATTCCAGAGTCTCCTCTGGTTCTTTTACGAGCACAACGTAAAGCACCGACACAAGACCTCGGTTTAAAGTCCCATCTGAAAGACTGTTCATTTTATTAGGGGTCAGACGGGTGATCGAACCTGCGATCCCTGGGTTACCAGTTAACCATTGGACTACAGATCCAACTGTATAAACACTCATATTATTGTCATACACATACATATTTACTCAAATTTCCCACCTGATTAACTTTGTTATTGCCAGCAGGGGCCATGTGACCTCTAGACCAGCCACTCTTCCAATAGTCTGCATTCTGAGCACTAAATAATACATTTACTTCTGGATCTGGCCCAAACTTGGCAGCTTTTCTGTTGGCTGAACCTGTAATACAGGAAGTATGTGAGATGGTTCGGTGGTCGACAGATCAGACAGGTGGGTTTTCTCTGGGTACTCCGGTTTCCTCCCACACGAATGACCACATATACGCTTTCATCCGCGCCAACGAGAGAGTGATTAATATAAGTTGTTAGAACTTGCTTCGCAATCGTTGTAAAATAAATAAAGTTTAAACTTTAATACGGTATTAAAGTCATACAGACTAGCTTATTTAGTTTTACGGCATAGTGAGAAATCCAAGAATCTCGTTCAGATTTTTCAGATACAGTACTTACTTGCCTATAAGACGGGATTTTTACCACCAGATTATGGCCTCCAGTCTTATTAAGCGAGTGATAAAAACTGTCGCAAGAATGGAGGTATTTATCCTACCTACATGCTTTAATAAAGTCCGAGCCGAGTCTTGATGTTGTATAATTTCTCCAATTCGCCTAATAAATTAAAAATGTCCGATTAAAGCAGTGGTTAGCGCGCTCGGTTCTTACCAATGCAACCCTGGTTTGATCCTCAGACAGGGAAATATGTGAGATGGTACAGTGGTCGCCAGATCGGACAGGTGGGTTTTCTCCGGGTACTCCGGTTTCCTCCCACATATACGCTTTCATCCGCGCCAACGAGAGAGTGATTAATATAAGTTGTTAGAACTTGCTTCGCAATTGTTGTAAAATAAATAAAGTATTAAAGTCATACAGACCTACCTTATTTAGTTTTACGGTATAGTGAGAAATCCAAGAATCTCGTTCAGTATTTACAGATATCGTACTTACTTGCCTATAAGACGGGATTTTTACCACCAGATTATGGCCTCAAAGTGGCCTCCCGTCTTATAAGCGAGTGATAAAAAACATTTTTTTTTAAAAATCAGTTTCTTCGAACTCAATAATTGATGACCATATTATTGAAATAACACAAAAAGTGTAACAAAAGCATAGACTTTCATAGCTCTGTCATAACTGAACTTGTCAATAGCATTTTGCGGATGATTTTAGCAACCAATCCAATGAAGTTACTATTGTCAGCGATCGCCAATTTCGTAATTGGTGAGAAAAAAATATTAAAATCTTAGTTAAAATATATCCAAATTCCAACCTCCCAAGTTCGGTCTTTATAATTCACTTTCACACATGCCAGCTAAGCCATAAAGTTTTGACAGGATGTTAATTAGACTACGCCAAACTGCGTATCCACATAATCGATTGACCTCAAATATACGACACGGTAATTGTTGGAGCGCTGCCAGAGCATCACAGTTTGTAATAACCATCTGCACCAACAACATGATGTTGCTTTGTTCGAGTGTTAAATGTTGGTTATGTCCTTAAAAAAATAGGTTTAAGGCAGCCCTATATCGTATGAAATCTACGTATGGGTAGCAATGCTGCTACACATTCTTAAATTTTAATTTGTATAATTATGTTCAATTAATAAACAGTGTTTTTGCGATAAAACAAACTCGAAACCGAAAGTAGGACTTTCCGAGTCGGTCGGTCACACGCACTTGTTTACAATTGGACCCTGATTTACATTCGGAATGCATCGTCCTCCATCGGCAATGATGAAAACAAACATGGCATATCCGCAGTTGTTTCACGCATGCGCACTGTGCGTGTTTACATTTCGTGTGTTGATAAACAAATTCGCATATACGACAGTTTATATTTATTTGAATTTTATCGTTTCTGAGCGATTATTTCGATTTTTGTAAACACACACATTAGTATTTATATTTTACCAAAAACATTGTTTATTACGATGTAATGCTGCTTTAACCTCTTCCATATCAATTCATATAAAAATTTAAAATTTCCAAGAAGCAGACGTACTGGTATATTTACCGTAACTGTCAATTTTGGATAATTATACATCTCTGTATCATTTGCAAAACACGAAATCAGTGCACGCATATCTGTCATCTGTTCATCATATTGTACTTAAATATAGTTCCCATAGTAACAAAATCACCTGTCAAATTATCAGCCGTAAGGTGTTCTGCTACCCAGATTGGGGTTCTTGTCTGTTGATTGTACACTAATACATGGTTGCTATAGTAACGAATGTGATCTCCCGCCTCCGGAGTGCCATACTTTAAAATCTCTCGGCCTCGATCTAGTTTCACAATATCCTCATTGCCTGCAAACATAGAAACAAAAGTTTGAAATACACAACATATTACACTATGCTACATGTTGCTACATTGGCAGGAAGTACGAACTTTTTCTTGTCGCACCTACAGCGTTGGTCATATAGCGACCCCCAGCTAGTGGAGGAAGACCCAGTGCGCCCTTCCGAGCAGTCTTCCAGAAATGGACGGGCACACAGGTAGAACCACCTGCCTGCCGCAAGCCAGCAGGATTACTTCATCACACACCCAGAGGGATACGAACCTACAGCGATTAGGGGCAAGTGATTTAAAGTCAACGACATTAACCACTTGGGCCCCAACATGACATGTGTTGCGAGCTATAGATATCAGACATCAAGATAGCACAAGAGGTATATTAGTCCTATATATAAGACCTCTACACAATTTTTTCGATCTGTTATTTCCAGAATTGAAAAATGCCTTGATAGAGTGGTAGAACCTATGCTCGGCGTATTTTTTCCATTTACACCCATATTTAAAATATTAAATAGTTATAACCTATTTTCGCTGACAGAGGTGAAGCATGGTTCAATAACATTCCGTTGTGCATACCGGTAGTCAAATGCAACTGTCACCTGACTGGGTCAGTAGCCGAATATAAACAGACAACTTGTTGGGAATTTTTTTTCCACCGAAATGTGCGGTTTATGAGCATTTCAGGTGGCTATCCGGATTGGGAAAAAATGTACAAATAACCAGAAAAAAGTTCCTTATGAGTTGTAATATTGTTAGTTATTGATGTTACTAAGTCAAAATAATATATTCAACATTTACCCATGCATAAAAAAATATATTCATGTACGCCATAAAGTATCTAGTTACCCATGGAAACAGGTGCCGTTGTGATAGCTGTATTTAGGCGCATGGTTAGGTATTGAAGCCAAAATGTTCAACAACAATTTTATGAAAGTTGTGTTCACGACTTAAGAAAATAATATACGGCAAGTGCATTTAATTTTTTTTATAGGCCATGATATGTAGGATTTACGACGAGCATAGGTTCCACCACTCTATAGTAAAATGTTACATTTTTCAAGTCTAAATATTTGGACTAGAGGTGTATCAACCGTGAACCCATGCCATCGTGGACAGAGCAGACAAACAGTAGGACAAGTAGAATGCTTCTTCGTCTTTCTAGTAGATTAGTTTTACTGCCCATCAATAAAAAAAAATTCCAATTATTAAATTATTGGGAGATCAGTTTACTGTGGTGGAGAGTAGACCACCCATATTTCCTGTGTATGAACCACTGTCCAGTACTCAACTCTCTACCCTGTCCCTCCGTAAGTGTCTTCACAACTTCCTCACACCATTTATCACTAATACTAAATAGGGAGCAAACTCACAGCCCTGGCGGTAGCGGTACACACTCTGTAAGCTACTGACAACTTTCTCACATAGAGTGATGGAACCTATGCTCTGCGTAAATCCCACATATAATGCCCAGTATAAAATGTTAATTGCACATGCCGTATATTATTATTTTCTTATTAAAGTCGTGAAAATAACTTTCAAAACACTCTTGTCGACAGTTTTAGCTTCATCACTTGACCCTGCTGCTCAATATAGCTATCGCAACGGTGTCGGTCGGCACCCGTTTATATGGTGAACTGAAGACATCAGGGCACCTATGCACGGCGTACTTGTTATTTTTTATTTATCCACCATAACGTGTTGAATATATTATTTTGATATAGTACATCATTGAATAAACATTTATTGTTCTTAATCAGAAATGGTATAGCAACTATTTTTCGGGTTAGGTGCAGATTTGTTAAATTCGGATAGCTACCTGAATTGCTCATACACTGTAACAGTTTCGGTGGAAATATTCTCCCAATGATTTGCTTGTTTATATTCGTCTGCTGGGCCAGTCATGGGACAGTTCCATCAGCTTACCGATACACTCAACGGAATGCTATTGAACCATGCTGCAGCTCTGTCGGCGAAATTAGCCTAGAACTATATAAATATTTTAAATACGGATGAAAATGGAAAATATGCCGAGCATAGGAATACGCCAAGCATAGGTTCCACCACTCTATCACCATTTATCACTTGTGTCTTGTCCCCCCATATGGAGCGAATTCACAAACATGGCGATAGAGGTGATACTGTAAGGTGACATCTAATGACAGCACGCTAGACACTCGGCCACAGATACAATCTCATTTGAACTTAACCGACAAGCAGGCGTGACCTCTACCTTGAAGGTAGGGACTTAAATTTGATCTGTACATTCACACATGCTGGACTGGTAATAATACTGTAATTCAGTGATTGCATGTTCGATTCCCCCGTCTGACCCTAATAAAATGAACTGTCTTTCAGATGGGACTTTAAACCAGTCTTGTCAGTGCTTTACACCGTGCACGTAAAAAAACCAGAGGAGACTCATTGCACTATCCTCCAAAATCTTAAATGACTAATCTCTTCAGGAGGCGTTACTCATATGGGCAACCTGTAGCGACGATAAATAAACATAAAACACACACACATTAACAGGGATTGCAGGTTCGATCCCCCGTCTGACCCTAATAAAATTAACAGTCTTTCAGATGGGACGTTAAACCGAGGTCTCGTGTCGGCGCTTTACACCGTGCACGTAAAAGAACCAGCGGAGATTCTGGAATTGATCTGGTTCTGGTTAGTAACGTTGCAGGGCCTTTCAGCGTAGACGCAACGGGAGAGAGAGAGTGTGGGAGTCTTCTAGTCCCACTTGTGGACAGCTGTTTTGAAGCTGCCGACTGCACTCGCGCATGCAACACTATCATCCAGTTTATTCCAGTCAATAATAGTCTGTGGGAAGAATGACTGTCTATATTGTTTTGTCCTACACTGCACTGGCACAAAACACCTAGAGTGGTTCACAGTTTGTCTATCTATGATGTTGTCAGTATTATAGCCACTAAATGTCTTGGGGGTTACTTTACGTTTGTTCTTTCGTACTGGTGTCAAAAAGTCATGGCTTGCCAGGGCTGGTACCAGCCCCTCGACCACCTTATAGAAGAATATCAGACGATTCGCCTTCCTTCGGTCCTGGAGGGATGTAAGCCTCAAGTCATGGAGCATTCGAGTGACGCACCCTGTAGAATTGGTGGTGTAGTCTCCTGATATGAACCTGGCGGCCTGTCTCTGTACTTTCTCAAGTTTGTCGGTGTCCTTCTGGTGGTAGGGGTCCCATATAATAGAACTGTATTCTAATGTGGAGCGTACTAGCGAAAGGTAGGCTGTTCTGCGACAAGATTCGGGGCATTGCTTTAGGTTTCTGCGGAGGAAGCCCAAGGTGGAGTTTGCTTTCTTCGTGATCTTGGTGATATGTGAGCTCCATTTGAGGTCTTCTGCTATCGTCACTCCAAGGTAGGGGTTTTCTGGGACCTGCTGTAAGATGTGGTTGTCCAGCTGATAGAAGTTGGAGGACTTCTGGTTTATGCTCATAATGTAGCACTTTTTAGCATTAAACCTCATTCCCCAGGTATCTGCCCATGCTTCTAGTTGGCGTAAATCTTCTTGAAGGGTTTCGTGGTCTTCCCTGTTTTTGATGTTGCGGTATAGGAGGCAGTCATCGGCGAACAAACGTACTGTGGATTTGACAGACTCTGGGAGATCATTAATGTGGCAGAGGAATAGTAGTGGGCCGAGCACTGTGCCTTGTGGGACACCGGAGTCGACAGTAGCTGTTGCTGATTCCTCTCCCTCAACAACAACCCTCATACTTCTGTTGGTGAGAAAGTCCCTGAGCCAGTGGTGTATGCTGCCTGTGATGCCATACTGTTCCAGTTTGTGTAGGAGTTTTCGGTGTGATACGGTATCAAATGCCTTGCTGAAATCTAGGATGGCCATGTCGATCTGAGAGCCCGAGTCAGTCTTGGCAAGGAGGTCATGTACAGTTGTTACAAGTTGAGTTTCGCAGGAGAAACCAGAGCGGAATCCGTGGTTTAATGATGTTAAGATGTTGTTGATTTCTAGATGTTCCATGATGTGTTTGCAGATGATGTGTTCTAGCAATTTACATGTTACACAGGTCAGGGAAACGGGTCGGTAGTTTTCGGCAAGGTGGACATCGCCTTTCTTAAAGACTGGGGCTACAAACGCGTTTTTCCAGTCAGTAGGGAGTCTTCCAGTGTCAATGGAAAGTTGGACGATGGTACTTATTGCAGGTGCTAGCTGGCAAGCACAGGTCTTCAACACCAGGTTGGGGATCATGTTAGGACCCTTGGATTTGGCAGTGTTGATCTCTGTCTGTATCATGCACTATCCTCCAAAATCTAAAATAACTAATCTCTTCAGGAGGCGTCGCTCACATGGGCAACCTGTAGCGACGATAAATAAACATAAAACACACACACATTCACACACATGTATACCTTCAGTTTGTGCTGCATCACTCTCTTCTTTCAACCTCAACTTCTTTTTCTTCCTTCTATTGTCAACAAGGTTACCAAGAAACACAAGTGTTACTGTAACTGCTTGACCAATCACAAGTCCTCGGATAAATACGCGATTACGTAACCAATTCATTACCACCTATTGAGGATGTCAATTAGCACGAGGAAATCAATACGACATTTCCAAACAACAGTACCATGCATCCCATGCACCCCATTATACCACTTTTACCCACTCAATAAGGAAATGCAATAGAGTAAAATACGGTTATCCGTTTGTGAATGCGTACCCTCTAGCAATAAGAGAAATAAATTGAGAACATCACAGTAACGGTTAACGGCATTTTGAGCCATAAATAGCCTGGTATAATGCATCAACGCCGAGTATACAAAATGTCTAGTAAATATTACCGGTAAAGGGACGCAAATCATTCTGATCCTGTGTATAACAGTTACGCCCCTTACCAATTTCCCATAATGCAACCTATTGCTCAAAACACTAGCTAGATTGCTAGCTTGTTTTCAGTATCAGACAAATTTCGTGGGAAAAGGTATGTTTTGTTTTTTTACATTCCTCGCCTCTTTATAGCTTCAGCAATACGTGAAATGTAAACATATGCTTTGAATCAGAGACGTACCATTGAATGAGATCTCGGGCTTCGATTAGAAATTTTATGGAAAGCGCATGGAATTAGTAATTGCGTACCCTAAACGTTTCATACACAGTTGTTGTTCTTCACCGCCAGAAATGCCGAACCTCAGTATTTATACAGCTGGATGGTAATTAACTATTCTCAGAATTAAATACATTGCTGCGAAGATCATTCATTCACCATAACGTATTTAGGCCTACACAGTTCATAATTTTTTTAATTTTTATCTCTGATCAGTTTTTAAAACATTTATTTTATACATGTATAGCAGTAAGCGCCCCTATATATCTCAAATTAAACAAGCTTGCAAGATTTCTCCACCAAAACACGCTGTCTGATTGCAATATATGTCACGATATGGACTTAGTCACCATTATGTGTAAGCGGCCCGGCTAGCTCAGTTGGTAAGCAAATGGTTCCGGGTTGGCTGCACCCAGCAGGGGTGGCTAAATATCAAAAAATATTACTTGTCCACATGGACAAGTAAACAGAAAATTTCACTTGCCCAGATGAATTTGTTACTTGTCCGTAATTTATGTACATTATGTTATGTATACTATGAAATGCATGTATAACAGTATTTAAATTATTTTATTCAATCACTATTGTACTTTGTGCATGTCATATTTCTGTAATATGTAATTATGCTTGGAATGTACTGCCTTGCATTCACTTGCTAGCTTCATCTCGTCTCATTGACAGCAGTCTTCCCCAAATCCGTAGGACCGCCTGACATGTCAAACAAAAAAATTCTTCGGTCAGACAAAATATATTGAAAGTTTAAGTGCATTTTAATCATTTGTCTGACCGGTGTCAGACAAACTCTGGCAAAGTTTCGTGAAGACTGTGACAGTCATACCCACCTTATGATATCCATAATCTAGAAGCTAACTAAGGGTTAAACTGCTTCTATTCGGACTGTGCACTGAAGTTTTATGAGTGAGGTGTCTGCCCCCTTTACAGCTATCCAACCAGAAAGCAACACTGTGATGCATCGAAACCCTGCAAACTAGGCACTACCATAACTATACGCATTTGGTTTTGCAGATTAACCTGGCTGAGAGTATTTCTAGATGGTGTTTTTATAAGGTTCATGGATGAAAATGACCTTTCACATTATGCAGTTGATGGCGATATTGTAAACAACATCTCTATCAGTGTACTAATATTGATTAATGACTTCATTTACTGCATAATTTGTGAAAGTACAGTCACAGGATGACTGTGTATTATTTTAATAACTATTTGTCAATTTCTTGGCCTCCGTCCAGTGTGTTAGAAAATATAAACCAGTCAAATACAATGGTAAAGTTTAAAGTCTGCCAGTCCAGTATATACTACCTAAAAATCAATACTCCATGTTACTGTACCAGGATATCATTATCCAAAAGTTATACTAACCAGCTCTACTGCAAGTAAACATCCCCTTTATCTAGGTCATTAAATTGGTGATTTATTTCATAATTGTAAGGTTTATATTGGGAAATAAACCAGGTCTTAAATAATTTTACTTATCCAGGGACAACTAGATTTGAAAAATGCACTTACCCGTACTTAAAAATGTACGCCTCGGACAACTCGGGCAGTTGATTTTGCCACCCCTGCCCTGTGACATATGTCTCCTACTAACACATACGCTGCCTGCTTGGAAGATTCCTCCTCTCCAAACACACGCTGTCTGCTTGCAACATTTCTCCTCTCCAAACACACGCTGCCTGATTGCAACATTCCTCCTCTCCAAACACACATTGTCTGCTTGCAACATTTCTCCTCTCCAAACACACACTGTCTGCATGCAACATTCCTCCTCTCCAAACACACGCTGCCTTCTGGCAACATTCCCCCTCTCCAAACACACGCTGTCTGCTTGCAACATTCCTCCTCTCCAAACACACGCTGTCTGCTTGCAACATTCCTACTCTCCAAACACTGCTGTCTGCTTGCAACATTCCTCCTCTCCAAACACACCTTGCAACATTCCTCCTCTCCAAACACACGCTGTCTGCTTGCAACATTCCTCCTCCAAACACACGCTGTCTGCTTGCAACATTCCTCCTCTCCAAACACACGCTGTCTGCTTGCAACATTCCTCCTCTCCAAACACACGCTGTCTGCTTGCAACATTCCTCCTCCAAACACACGTGTTGCAACATTCCTCCTCTCCAAACACATGCTGTCTGCTTGCAACATTCCTCCACTCCAAACACACG
Source organism: Archivesica marissinica (assembly GCA_014843695.1). Taxonomy (NCBI): domain Eukaryota; kingdom Metazoa; phylum Mollusca; class Bivalvia; order Venerida; family Vesicomyidae; genus Archivesica; species Archivesica marissinica. Next base: position 67,587 of record JABXNX010000150.1, read on the forward strand.
CTATCTGCTTGCAACATTCCTCTCTCCAAACACACGCTTGCAACATTCCTCCTCTCCAAACACATGCTGTCTGCTTGCAACATTCCTCCTCTCCAAACACATGCTGTCTGCTTGCAACATTCCTCCTCTCCAAACACACGTTGTCTGCTTGCAACATTCCTCGTCTCCAAACACACGCTGTCTGCTTGCAACATTTCTCCTCTCCAAACACATGCTGTCTGCCTGCAACATTTCTCCTCTCCAAACACACGCTGTCTGCTTGCAACATTCCCCCTCTCCAAACACACGCTGTCTACATGCAACATTCCTCCTCCAAACACACAGTTGCAACATTCCTCCTCTCCAATGTTGCTTGCAACATTCCCCCTCTCCAAACACACGCTGTCTGCATGCAACATTCCTCCTCCAAACACACGCTGTCTGCTTGCAACATTCCTCCTCTCCAAACACACGCTGTCTGCATGCAACATTCCGCCTCTCCAAACACACGCTGTCTGCTTGCAACATTCCTCCTCCAAACACACGCTGCCTGATTGCAACATTCCTCCTCTCCAAACACACGTTGTCTGCTTGCAACATTCCTCCTCTCCAAACACACGTTGTCTGCTTGCAACATTCCTCGTCTCCAAACACACGCTGTCTGCTTGCAACATTTCTCCTCTCCAAACACATGCTGTCTGCCTGCAACATTTCTCCTCTCCAAACACACGCTGTCTGCTTGCAACATTCCCCTCTCCAAACACACGCTGTCTACATGCAACATTCCTCCTCCAAACACACAGTTGCAACATTCCTCCTCTCCAATGTTGCTTGCAACATTCCCCTCTCCAAACACACGCTGTCTGCATGCAACATTCCTCCTCCAAACACACGCTGTCTGCTTGCAACATTCCTCCTCTCCAAACACACGCTGTCTGCTTGCAACATTCCTCCTCTCCAAACACACGCTGTCTGCTTGCAACATTCCTCCTCTCAAACACACGCTGCCTGATTGCAACATTCCTCCTCTCCAAACACACGTTGTCTGCTTGCAACATTTCTCCTCTCCAAACACACACTGTCTGCTTGCAACATTCCTCCTCTCCAAACACACGCTGTCTTCTTGCAACATTTCTCCTCTCCAAACACACGCTGTCTGCTTGCAACATTCCCCCTCTCCAAACACACGCTGTCTGCTTGCAACATTCCTCCTCTCCAAACACACGCTGTCTGCTTGCAACATTCCCCCTCTCCAAACACACGCTGTCTGCTTGCAACATTCCTCCTCTCCAAACACACGCTGTCTGCTTGCGACATTCCTACTCTCCAAACACATGCTGTCTGCCTGCAACATTTCTCCTCTCCAAACACACGCTGTCTGCTTGCAATATTCCCCCTCTCCAAACACACGCTGTCTACATGCAACATTCCTCCTCCAAACACACAGTTGCAACATTCCTCCTCTCCAATGTTGCTTGCAACATTCCCCCTCTCCAAACACACGCTGTCTGCATGCAACATTCCTCCTCCAAACACACGCTGTCTGCTTGCAACATTCCTCCTCTCCAAACACACGCTGTCTGCATGCAACATTCCGCCTCTCCAAACACACGCTATCTGCTTGCAACATTCCTCCTCCAAACACACGCTGCCTGATTGCAACATTCCTCCTCTCCAAACACACGTTGTCTGCTTGCAACATTCCTCCTCTCCAAACACACGTTGTCTGCTTGCAACATTCCTCGTCTCCAAACACACGCTGTCTGCTTGCAACATTTCTCCTCTCCAAACACATGCTGTCTGCCTGCAACATTTCTCCTCTCCAAACACACGCTGTCTGCTTGCAACATTCCCCCTCTCCAAACACACGCTGTCTACATGCAACATTCCTCCTCCAAACACACAGTTGCAACATTCCTCCTCTCCAATGTTGCTTGCAACATTCCCCCTCTCCAAACACACGCTGTCTGCATGCAACATTCCTCCTCCAAACACACGCTGTCTGCTTGCAACATTCCTCCTCTCCAAACACACGCTGTCTGCATGCAACATTCCGCCTCTCCAAACACACGCTGTCTGCTTGCAACATTCCTCCTCCAAACACACGCTGCCTGATTGCAACATTCCTCCTCTCCAAACACACGTTGTCTGCTTGCAACATTTCTCCTCTCCAAACACACACTGTCTGCTTGCAACATTCCTCCTCTCCAAACACAACATGCCTTCTGGCAACATTTCTCCTCTCCAAACACACGCTGTCTGCTTGCAACATTCCCCCTCTCCAAACACACGCTGTCTTCTTGCAACATTTCTCCTCTCCAAACACACGCTGCCTTCTGGCAACATTCCCCCTCTCCAAACACACGCTGTCTGCTTGCAACATTCCTCCTCTCCAAACACACGCTGTCTGCTTGCAACATTCCTACTCTCCAAACACATGCTGTCTGCTTGCAACATTCCTCCTCTCCAAACACACGCTGTCTGCTTGCAACATTCCCCCTCTCCAAACACACGCTGTCTTCTTGCAACATTCCTCCTCTCCAAACACACATGTCTGCTTGCAACATTCCTCCTCTCCAAACACACGCTGTCTGCTTGCAACATTCCTCCTCTCCAAACACACGCTGTCTGCTTGCAACATTCCTCCTCTCCAAACACATGCTGTCTGCTTGCAACATTCCTCCTCTCCAAACACACGCTGTCTGCATGCAACATTCCTCTCCAAACACACGCTTGCAACATTCCTTCTCTCCAAACACACGGTTGCAACATTCCTCCTCTCCAAACACATGCTGTCTGTTTGCAACATGCCTCCTCTCCAAACACACGCTTGCAACATTCCTCCTCTCCAAACACACGCTGTCTGCTTGCAACATTCCTCCTCTCCAAACACACGTTGTCTGCTTGCAACATTCCTCCTCCAAACACACGCTGTCTGCTTGCAACATTCCTCCTCTCCAAACACACGCTGTCTGCATGCAACATTCCTCCTCTCCAAACACACGCTGTCTGCTTGCAACATTCCTCTTCAACACACGCTTGCAACATTCCTCCTCTCCAAACACATGCTGTCTGCTTGCAACATTCCTCCTCTCCAAACACATGCTGTCTGCTTGCAACATTCCTCCTCTCCACACACGCTTGCAACATTCCTCCTCTCCAAACACACGCTGTCTGCTTGCAACATTCCTCGTCTCCAAACACACGCTGTCTGCTTGCAACATTCCTCCTCTCCAAACACATGCTGTCTGCTTGCAACACTCCTCGTCTCCAAACACATGCTGTCTGCCTGCAACATTCCTCCTCTCCAAACACTTGCTTGCAACATTCCTCCTCTCCAAACACACGCTGTCTGCTTGCAACATTCCCCCTCTCCAAACACACGCTGTCTGCATGCAACATTCCTCCTCCAAACACTTGCTTGCAACATTCCTCCTCTCCAAACACTTGCTTGCAACATTCCTCCTCTCCAAACACACGCTGTCTGCTTGCAACATTCCTCCTCTCCAAACACACGCTGTCTGCATGCAACATTCCTCCTCTCCAAACACACGCTGTCTGCTTGCAACATTCCTCCTCCAAACACACGCTGTCTGCTTGCAACATTCCTCCTCTCCAAACACACGCTGTCTGCTTGCAACATTCCTCCTCTCCAAACACACGCTGTCTGCTTGCAACATTCCTCCTCTCCAAACACACGCTGTCTGCTTGCAACATTCCTCCTCTCCAAACACTTGCTTGCAACATTCCTCCTCTCCAAACACACACTGTCTGCATGTAACATTCCTCCTCCAAACACACGCTGTCTGCTTGCAACATTCCTCCTCTCCAAACACACGCTGTCTGCATGCAACATTCCTCCTCTCCAAACACACGCTGTCTGCTTGCAACATTCCTCTTCTCCAAACACACGCTGTCTGCATGCAACATTCCTCCTCTCCAAACACACGCTGTCTGCTTGCAACATTCCCCTCTCCAAACACACGCTGTCTACATGCAACATTCCTCCTCCAAACACTTGCTTGCAACATTCCTCCTCTCCAAACACTTGCTTGCAACATTCCTCCTCTCCAAACACACGCTGTCTGCTTGCAACATTCCTCCTCTCCAAACACACGCTGTCTGCATGCAACATTCCTCCTCCAAACACACGCTGTCTGCTTGCAACATTCCTCCTCTCCAAACACACGCTGTCTGCATGCAACATTCCTCCTCTCCAAACACACGCTGTCTGCTTGCAACATTCCTCCTCCAAACACACGCTGCCTGATTGCAACATTCCTCCTCTACAAACACACGTTGTCTGCTTGCAACATTTCTCCTCTCCAAACACACACTGTCTGCTTGCAACATTCCTCCTCTCCAAACACACGCTGCCTTCTGGCAACATTTCTCCTCTCCAAACACACACTGTCTGCTTGCAACATTCCCCCTCTCCAAACACACGCTGTCTTCTTGCAACATTTCTCCTCTCCAAACACACGCTGCCTTCTAGCAACATTCCTCCTCTCCAAACACACGCTGTCTGCTTGCAACATTTCTCCTCTCCAAACACACACTGTCTGCTTGCAACATTCCTCCTCTCCAAACACACGCTGCCTTCTGGAAACATTTCTCCTCTCCAAACACACACTGTCTGCTTGCAACATTCCCCCTCTCCAAACACACGCTGTCTTCTTGCAACATTTCTCCTCTCCAAACACACGCTGCCTTCTGGCAACATTCCCCCCTCTCCAAACACACGCTGTCTGCTTGCAACATTCCTCCTCTCCAAACACACGCTGTCTGCTTGCAACATTCCCCTCTCCAAACACACGCTGTCTGCTTGCAACATTCCTCCTCTCCAAACACACGCTGTCTGCTTGCAACATTCCTCCTCTCCAAACACACGCTGTCTGCTTGCAACATTCCTCCTCTCCAAACACACGCTGTCTGCTTGCAACATTCCTCCTCTCCAAACACACGCTGTCTGCTTGCAACATTCCTCCTCTCCAAACACACGCTGTCTGCTTGCAACATTCCTCGACTCCAAACACACACTGTCTGCTTGCAACATTCCTCCTCTCCAAACACACACTGCATGCTTGCAACATTCCTCTTCTCCAAACACACGTCTACTTGCAACATTCCTCTTCTCCAAACACACGTTGTCTGCTTGCAACATTCCTCCTCTCCAAACACATGCTGTCTGCTTGCAACATTTCTCCTCTCCAAGCACATGCTGCATGCTTGCAACATTCCTCTTCTCCAAACACACTGTGTGCGTTTGCAAGATACCTCCTCTCCAACCAAACACACCCGGTCTACTTGCAAGATATCTCATCTCCAACCAAACAGACTGTGTCTGTTTGCAAGATTACTCATCCCCAACCAAACACACCCTGTCCCCTTGCAAGATACCGCCTCTCCAACGAAACCTCTTGTCCAAGCCTTCGCTGCCTGTTTGATATACCGTGTACAGTAATAACTATTTTTTACCAAATGTTCAAACTTACATCAGCTGATTGACAAGGATTTGCATTGATCCACACATTATTACCTGTTAACATTATTATTGTTTTAAACTTGCATTGAAAAATCTGCATGCAACATTCCTCCTCCAAACACACGCTGTCTGCTTGCAACATTCCTCCTCTCCAAACACACGCTGTCTGCTTGCAACATTCCTCCTCTCCAAACACACGCTGTCTGCTTGCAACATTCCTCCTCT
>JABXNX010000786.1:0-14528 GCA_014843695.1 Archivesica marissinica
AGTGTCGACCCTACATACAATATATCGTGTTATTCAGGATACACATATTACACTACGTGAGTGTCGACCCTACATACAATATATCGTGTTATTCAGGATACACACATTACACTACGTGAGTGTCGACCCTACATACAATATATCGTGTTATTCAGGATACACATATTACACTACGTGAGTGTCGACCCTACATACAATATATCGTGTTATTCAGGATACACATATTACACTACGTGAGTGTCGACCCTACATACAATATATCGTGTTATTCAGGATACACACATTACACTACGTGAGTGTCGACCCTACATACAATATATCGTGTTATTCAGGATACACACATTACACTACGTGAGTGTCGACCCTACATACAATATATCGTGTTATTCAGGATACACATATTACACTACGTGAGTGTCGACCCTACATACAATATATCGTGTTATTCAGGATACACACATTACACTACGTGAGTGTCGACCCTACATACAATATATCGTGTTATTCAGGATACACACATTACACTACGTGAGTGTCGACCCTACATACAATATATCGTGTTATTCAGGATACACACATTACACTACGTGAGTGTCGACCCTACATACAATATATCGTGTTATTCAGGATACACATATTGCACTACGTGAGTGTCGACCCTACATACAATATATCGTGTTATTACACATCTGTTTACATTATTTCGTATACGACGCTTGTTTATTAGTTGAAATACTCAGTTTTTGAGGCAAATATTCGGAAAACATTTATAACATATAATAGGGAAGTACATTCCAACGAAAATGACCAATATACATATCAAGATAAAATAAATAATGTTATTTGCAAATTTATCTTTTGTTTAATTAGCTGTTACGCCATCCACCATCTTACCTGGACAAACAAGTGGAAGTTGTGATATCGCAGTCGTAGCGCGTTTGCTTCAGGTGCGAAAGGCCTGAATTTAGCGACAAGCTGTAGCCGCTACAATTGTGCCCTTAGGCATGGCATTTAAATTCATCATTTCTATTCTCTCTCCCTCGTAGGAGAACTCGAAGAGAGGTAATATAAGCTATAAGAACTTGTTTCGCAATCGAATGTAGGTGCACAGTCCCTCCTTCTAAATGTGTGAGAACGTAGGTCGCACAATCCTTCCCTCTAATTGTTGAAAAACCTAGGTGCACACTTTCCCTCCATCTAAGTGTATGATAACCTAGGTCGCACAATCCTTCCCTCTAAGTGTGTGATAACCTAGGTGAGCATCATCCCTCCCTCTAAGTGTGTGATAACATAGGTACACACCATCCCTCCCTCTAAATGTGTGAGAATCTAGGTACACACCATCCCTCCCTCTAAGTGTGTGATAACATAGGTACACACCATCCCTCCCTCTAATTGTGTGAGAACCTAGGTACACACCATCACTCCCTCTAATTGTGTGATCACATAGGTACACACCATCCCTCCCTCTAATTGTGTGATCACATAGGTACACACCATCACTCCCTCTAATTGTGTGAGAACCTAGGTACACACCATCACTCCCTCTAATTGCGTGAGAACCTAGGTACACACCATCACTCCCTCTAATTGTGTGAGAACCTAGGTACACACCGTCACTCCCTCTAATTGTGTGAGAACCTAGGTACACACAGTCCCTCCCTCTAATTGTGTGAGAACCTAAGTACACACCATCCCTCCCTCTAATTGTATGAGAACCTAGGTGCACACCATCCCTCCCTCTAATTGTGTGAGAACATAGGTGCACACAGTCCATCCCTCTAATTATGTGAGAACCTAGGTACACACCATCCCTCCCTCTAATTATGTGAGAACCTAGGTACACACCATCCCTCCCTCTAATTGTGTGAGAACCTAAGTACACACCATCCCTCCCTCTAATTGTATGAGAACCTAGGTGCACACCATCCCTCCCTCTAATTGTATGAGAACCTTGGTACACACCGTCCCTCCCTCTAATTATGTGAGAACCTAGGTACACACCGTCACCCCCTCCAATTGTGTGAGAAACTAGGTACACACTGTCCCTCCCTCTAATTGTATGAGAACCTAGGTACACACTGTCCCTCCCTCTAATTGTATGAGAACCTAGGTACACACCGTCACCCCCTCCAATTGTGTGAGAAACTAGGTACACACTGTCTCTCCCTCTAATTGTATGTGAACCTAGGTGCACACTGTCCCTCCCTCTAATTGTGTGAGAACCTAGGTACACACAATCACTCCCTCTAATTGTGTGAAAACCTAGGTACACACCATCACTCCCTCTAATTGTGTGAGAACGTAGGTACACACCACCCCTCCCTCTAATTGTGTGAGAACCTATGTACACACCATCACTCCCTCTAATTGTGTGAGAACCTAGGTACACACCATCACTCCCTCTAATTGTATGAGAACATAGGTACACACCATCACTCCCTCTAATTGTGTGAGAACATAGGTACACACCATCACTCCCTCTAATTGTGCGAGAACATTGATGCGCAGATAGATAGAAACTACTGCTGAATGTGTGTGGAGGCTGAAGGCCCCGATGGAAACTCCTTCTTAATGTGTGTGGAGGCTGAAGGCCCCGATGGAAACTACTTCTTAATGTATGTGGAGGCTGAAGGCCCCGATGGAAACTACTGCTTAATGTGTGTTGAGACTGAATGCCCCGATAGAAACTACTGCTTAATGTGTGTTGAGACTGAAGGCCCCGATGGAAACTAGTGACTACTGTACACATTGACCTACGATTGTGTTCTACCTAGGGGTAGTACAGACTACTGTACACAGTGACCTATGATTATGTTCTACCTAGGGGTTGTACAGACTACTGTACACATTGACCTATGATTGTGTTCTACCTAGGTGTAGTACAGACTACTGTACACAGTGACCTATGATTGTGTTCTACCTAGTTGTAGCACAGACTACTGTACACAGTGACCTATGATTGTGTTCTACCTAGGGGTAGTACAGACTACTGTACACATTGACCTACGATTGTGTTCTACCTAGGGATAGTACAGACTACTGTACACATTGACCTACGATTGTGTTCTACCTAGGGGTAGTACAGACTACTGTACACACTGACCTATGCTTGTGTTCTACCTAGTTGTAGTACAGACTACTGGACACAGTGACCTATGATTGTGTTCTACCTAGGGGTAGTACAGACTACTGTACACATTGACCTACGATTGTGTTCTACCTAGGGGTAGTACATACTACTGTACACAGTGACCTATGAGTGTGTTCTACCTAGGGGTAGTACAGACTACTGTACACATTGACCTATGATTGTGTTCTACCTAGGGGTAGTACATACTACTGTACACAGTGACCTATGATTGTGTTCTACCTAGGGGTAGTACAGACTACTGTACACAGTGATATATGATTGTGTTCTACCTAGGGGTAGTACATACTACTGTACACATTGTCCTATGATTGTGTTCTACCTAGGTGTAGTACAGACTACTGTACACATTGTCCTATGATTGTGTTCTACCTAGTGGTAGTACATACTACTGTACACAGTGATATATGATTGTGTTCTACCTAGTTGTAGTACAGACTACTGTACACAGTGATATATGATTGTGTTCTACCTATGGGTATTGCAGACTACTGTACACATTGACCTATGATTGTGTTCTACCTAGGTGTAGTACAGACTACTGTACACAATGACCTATGATTGTGTTCTACCTAGGGGTAGTACAGACTACTGTACACAGTGACCTATGCTTGTGTTCTACCTATGGGTACTACATACTACAGTGTCTGGTGATTGTGTTCTACCTATGGGTACTACATGCTACAGTGTCCGGTGATTGTGTTCTACCTATGGGTACTACATGCTACAGTGTCCGGTGATTGTGTTCTACCTATGGGTACTACATACTACAGTGTCCGGTGATTGTGTTCTACCTATGGGTACTACAAGCTACAGTATCCTGTGATTGTGTTCTACATATGGGTACTACATACTACAGTGTCCGGTGATTGTGTTCTACCTATGGGTACTACAAGCTACAGTATCCTGTGATTGTGTTCTACATATCGGTAATACAGACTACAGTGTCCTGTGATTGTGGTCTACCTATGGGTAGTACAGACTACAGTGTCCTGTGAATGTGTTCTACCTAGGGGTAGTACAGACTACAGTGTCCTGTGATTGTGTTCTACCTACGAGTAGTACATACTACTGTAGGACGTCCACATGAGTGTGACATATGTAAGAGGATTTTCAGTAAGTCGATCACGTTTAAACAGCACATGCGCAATCATACAGGAGAACGTCAACACCTCATGTTCTTGTATGTGTACGGTGTAAAGCACCGACACGAGACCTCGGTTTAAAGTCGCATCTGAAAGACTGTTAATTTTGTTAGGGTCAGACGCGGGGTCGAACCTGCGATCCCTGGAATACCAGTCCAACGTGTTAACCACTGGACTACAGATCCGTCTGTATAAAACAATGTATTTCATTGATTTATATTGTGACACACACGCACGCTCGCACACACACACACACCTCCGGCATGATAAACGCATGCCTATAAGTGCGGTAGAGACTTGCCTTGTTAACTACTCATAAATGACGACAAAGGAGTCGAAGACATCTGGACAGAAGTAATAGAAACACTGTACATAGACTCAAATTGCGAAACATTCTGTGCAATTATAAACTATTCAGTTGATAGTACACGATGGATCTGGCTTCAATTCGGTTGTGTTTCCAGAGCACTCGATGCCTCCAAACATCGGACCATAGCATTTCCTCATTCGCACGCGTTTGTGGTTAGCGCGAATATAGCAATACCATGGGGACCAGTCCGACCAAAACCCATTTACTGAAAAATAGAACACAATTGCATCGAAACCAGACAGAGCGAGGAGTTGTATTGTGTATGTGTCTACTTTAATTAATGTAGACAATCACGATGGTGTTGTCAACATTTTAATGATGATTTAGTGAATACAACCAAGACGAGCGGAGTGCTCAAATACTTAGAAGTTATTATACCGCGGAGATGGGCCATGTGTGGATATTGGCGCACCCTATGGAGATATTGGCCCGAGGGCCAATATCGGATAGGTGCGCCGATATCCACAAATGGCCCACCGCAGCCATTTAATAACTTCTTTATTGCACACATAGCCGTATGTTTCTTCTGCTGTTATTTGCTTATTTCGCTCAGCCATTTTACCGTCAAGAGACAACAATCTGTCAGACAACGACTTTAATTTTGCTTCGGCGGCCATGTTTACACAATGTAGTTACTATGTTGTTGTTACACGTGCAGAGCCGAACATCGAAATATATTGCCCGCGTCGACCAGATATTTTGCTATTTATAGTAACGTATGCAATACTATTTAATACTAGGTTGTCCGGTTAGCACTCTCGCTTCTCACCAATGCAACACGGACTATGTAGGGTGGTACGGTGGTCTTCAGATCGGACATGTGGTTTTTTCTCCAGGTATTGCGGTGCACTCCCACAACAATGACCACCGCGCCAACGAGAGCTAGTGTTTAATATAAGAAAAACTGTTGCTAAAGCTTGTTTCGAGATCGTAAAATAAATGAAGTTTATACTTTTTTTATTTATTTACTACAATTTATCGAAATCATCAAGAGGCAGTACATGTATAGGACTACGTACCTCAAATACAAGAAACGTACATGTATATGTATGGCGTTGTATTTATTCATCATTTATTCACTTTACAAAATATATCAACTACCAGCACAATAATAACAGACGGATCTGTAGTCCAGTGTAGCACGCTGGACTGGTAATCCAGGGATCGCAGGTTCGATCCCCCGTCTGACCCACAGGGATTCGGCACGTTTGGGGGTACTAGTATATATATTTAAGTACAGGGATTCTACTCTGTGGGATGTCAGATTTCGCATCGATCAGTAAAATGGCCCTATCTGAAACAATTTTGTACAAATCTGTCCAAATATAACGCCTATCCCGAGTCTTTATATTGTTCTTCAAATAAAACACAACTTTAAGCTGCATGCATGTATACTTTGCAAACAATTACCACAGACATTGGTCATAGCAGGTCACATTTCCATACTAGGACACGGGTTCTGTCAGCAACAACAACAACTCTTCGACGGGAGAGTTTTAAATGTGAATAACATTATCAATAAAATGTGTTTGCACTAACGTGTAGGTTTATTCGGCAAAAATGTACGTCAAAAAGAGATTTCGTAGAATTTTTCAATTTGTTTTGAAAATTTCTAAAGCGGCGCAATTCGCGTTGAAACGAGCGTTCTGATTGGAATATTAGAATGTAACAATATGTTTGTTTTTATATGAAGAATAATCATAATCCAATCAGAACTCTCGTTTCAACGCTATTGCCTTTATTTTACGAGTTAACGAATATTATCAAATGTCATTAAATTCTTTTCAACATACTTGCACACGGATTATCATTGATACACAATGTGTAGTCATTTGCGTCTCCTTGGCAACCCCTACCAAGCACCGAGGGTTTTGGGTTTGAGCACGTCCGTGTTCTCCTAGCAAGGCCCGGTCCACATGTTGTCGAGCAACTTTGCCAGCTACCCCATACGGCCCAATTCCCATTCACTGTAAATATATATGAACTCGTCTAGTATAGCGGGGAAATGTATTGCTGTCGGTTTTGAGGCTTCAGTGGCAGAGTGGTTGTGCTAGTGGAGGTGCGGAGTTATTTATTGTGAGTATGCTACCCAGCTGGTTTGCGAAAGGGCGGTGGTTGTGCTGTCTGTTGTCTGAAATTACTGTTAGAAGGGGCAATCGGGACCTTCTTCCACCAATAACAGCTTGAGATACGCCATATGTTGTAATCTGTTGGTGTGACCTTGTGACATTAGACTGTTAATTATATGAATGAAATTGGGTACAAGTGATACACTGATAATGTGAGAAAATTACAAGCGGCTTGGTGAAGTTGGAGAATCAAGTATTGGTTTCTAACAAGGACATGCGAGTGGGAAGTTGGAGAATCAAGTATTGGTTTCTAACAAGGACATGCGAGTGGGAAGTTGGAGACTCAAGTATTGGTTTCTAACAAGGACATGCGAGTGGGAAGTTGGAGACTCAAGTATTGGTTTCTAACAAGGACATGCGAGTGGGAAGTTGGAGAATCAAGTATTGGTTTCTAACAAGGACATGCGAGTGGGAAGTTGGAGACTCAAGTATTGGTTTCTAGCAAGGACATGCGAGTGGTCTTCTCCACTACAACAGACTGACTTTGTACATTCATGTTTAGTTTAAACATTATTTATTTCAGTAGTTGTACATGTAATCAAGAAATGAACATTTTACATATAATTTAACAGCAGTAGACTGAAAGGGATTAGAACGAAAGAAAACTTATATAGTTCTTCTCCCTATCAATTGATTGATATACACTATGCAGGAAAATAATATATAATATAACAATGAAAATGCGTGAAATCTATTCTAGGTATTTGCTAAAGAATTTCAGAACTTAATGTATTAGTGAGTCAATAGTTTTGGATGTAAAAAAGAAAATGGTTAATATTTAAAGGAATATATGAAGAAAGTTCAAGAACATGAACTATCAAATCGGAGCACTTGAAGAAAAAGAGAATAGTATAGAGAAAAGTGGTTGAATAGGGTCGGTTGTTGTGTCAATAACGACAGATTCATGTTTAAGTGTGGGCTTGCACAAAGCAAAGATTCTAGGCAATCCCAAACATGCCTGTCTGGGGAAAACACTATATATCAATTTAGGATTGCATCCAAATTGTAGACATGGGTTATGGGTTATAGTAGAAATGCGTAGAAATACTTGGACACGAGTCTTGCTGCTTGAGTTGGTCGAACGTTTTGGAACAGGCGGGAGCATCATTCAAAACTGCTAATATAAGCGTCGTTCCCCAGCACACTATAATTATAAATATCAAATAACTACAAAACATATGATCATATGAAAATTGGGACGCATTGAGAAACATGCCCACTCCCCAAAACTAGACCATATTCCCTTTAATAAATGGAATAATCCATAATCAATTCAACATACAATTTTAGATAAGGTGTCAGGTACATCCAACCCCAAACTTCTATACCACATACAATTAAATGTGCGCTATTACAGGTACATACAACCCCAAACTTCTATACCACATACAATTAAATGTGCGCTATTACAGGTACATACAACCCCAAACTTCTATACCACATACAATTAAATGTGCGCTATTACAGTACATACAACCCCAAACTTCTATACCACATACAATTAAATGTGCGCTATTACAGGTACATACAACCCCAAATTCTATACCACATACAATTAAATGTGCGCTATTACAGGTACATACAACCCCAAACTTCTATACCACATACAATTAAATGTGCGCTATTACAGGTACATACAACCCCAAACTTCTATACCACATACACTTAAATGTGCGCTATTACAGGTACATACAACCCCAAACTTCTATACCACATACACTTAAATGTGCGCTATTACAGGTACATACAACCCCAAACTTCTATACCACATACAATTAAATGTGTGCTATTACAGGTACATACAACCCCAAACTTCTATACCACATACAATTAAATGTGCGCTATTACAGGTACATACAACCCCAAACTTCTATACCACATACAATTAAATGTGTGCTATTACAGGTACATACAACCCCAAACTTCTATACCACATACACTTAAATGTGCGCTATTACAGGTACATACAACCCCAAACTTCTATACCACATACAAATAAATATGTGCTATTACAGGTACATACAACCCCACACTTCTATACCACATACAATTAAATGTGCGCTATTACGATGTCTGGTCTGAAACTCAAACTGCCCAAGCGGAAGAAATATGAGTGATTCGCCATTCGATATGTTTGTGCTATAAAATAATAAATAAAATTCAAAACAAATGTTCATATGAAAATAGAGACACACGTTTATGTGGATGGGCACTTCGTTGACCAGTTTCGCTCAACAATGAGTTCCAATTTCGGCAATGACATTGCCTTTGACAATACAGTGTAGGCCGACATACAGAACAGTGTGTACATGACCTGAGAAACAAAATGCAATGTACACAAATTACATTAATAATACAGTGTATATTGACATGATGTTTTAAAGTAAACCAGTTAAGATGATTTATTGGCAGAGTGTGAATCACTCTCGAGACCTCATTCCTGGTGGAATCCATCGCCACGAGGGAGAGAGAAGGGGCAACGTGGAATGTAAATGCCTTGCCTAAGGGCACAATCGTAACGGCTCCAGTGGGGCTCAAACTCCGGGCTTTTAGCACCTGAAGCGAACGCGCTACCACTGCGCTATCACGACTTCCTGCATGAATTGAAAGCATGTCTCTATGCCAATGGTTGTACATTTCAATGAGAAAATCAATCACCCCTCTACAACAATCACCGACATCACACGTACGCACGCAAGCACACACGGAGAGAGAACACACGGACAGCGATATAGAGTATGTCATGATATATACATACACTAAATAACACTTGTCTAATCCATGGTCGACTGATTACGGTCGTGAACTTCAAAGCACATGCCCTTCATCGTTGCTAGTTCGAATCCGACTGTATATGCCGAATTATTTCTTTTGGGGAAGCTATTCGGCTGGCTTGCGGGAAGTCGGTGGTTCTACCAAAGACAACCAAACAAATAAAACATTGAATTGAACTTATACTCACGACTGTAAGCAAACCTTAAAACATTCATTATAAATTAACAATATATATAATTTCAGCAAACGTGATTTATCGCTTGAAACTGTATATAGTTAGATTAAAACCGCAAGGAATAGTCCAAGTAGGTTATATTTCAACCACAATCACGATTTTCTATTATCAGTCGCGTCTTATCTATCTGCTAATTGGTGCTACAATCACAAGCACCTACCTGCTATGGAATTATGAGGAATTAAAGATGGTTTTGCTTTAACCGTTATTGTTGCATATTATGTGATGTTAGTCTCGCTACTTGAGGGCCTCATGGTAGATTGACTTTTGTTAAATGAGTACTCTCGTTAAATAAAGTCTTTATTATTATTATTATCTCTTTATTATTATCTATTTGGATACGTTTCTTTATTATGGTCAGGTGAAGGATCGAACCTACAATACCTCGATTCGCAGCCCAACGTGTTAACCACTCTACTATTGACCCGTTTATAATTTTTATCCCCACTACATCTCGACCTCTCGATGCAGGTCA
Organism: Archivesica marissinica; assembly: GCA_014843695.1. NCBI lineage: Eukaryota > Metazoa > Mollusca > Bivalvia > Venerida > Vesicomyidae > Archivesica > Archivesica marissinica. Next base: position 10,281 of record JABXNX010000786.1, read on the forward strand.
CCGCTTGGCACATACCGCATTGACCATGTGGAAGTCTGACATCGTCTTTGAAGGAGGATTCTGGACACTGCTCGTCTAACTACACTATTTATCTTTCATCCACTTCGGCACTATCTTGTTTATCATGGATTTACAAAGGGAGGGGTGGGGCAGTGTAAAAGAGAGCCACATCGCGGAATACATGTGCCTACCAATGACGAAGCTAACACGTACATGTAGTGTCATTGAGCAATGCACCGTACACACATTGCTTAGTACTGGTTAACCACTTAGATCGGCTAAGCCTGCCCAGGAAAACATGTCTAGATCCCCGCAAGGGGTTTGACATTAATGGAACATACATACAGACAGTCTCCCCTGAGTCTCTTCTCGTACATGCACTGTGTAAAGCATCGACACAATACCTCAGTTTAAAGTCCCACCTGAAAGACTATTAATTTTAGTCGCTCGCCCATATGGTTCGCCGGAGCCGAGGGTAAATAAGCTCAATCATCAATGTTAATTTTAGTAGGATCAGACGGGGGATCGAGCATGTGATCCCTGGATTACCAGTTCAACGTGTTAACCACTGGGCTACAGATCCGTATGTAGAGTAAAGGCTGGTAAAGATCAGCATGTGCGACCGTGTGTTATCTTGTTTTTCAAACTGGTGGCATCATCGTGCTACATTTTGTTAACTATGTTGTGTATAGCATGATCAATGGAATGCCTGGCTTTTCGCGCCTGAAGCGAATGCGCTACCACTGCGCTAACGCGACTACCTAAGCTTGCATGTCTCGTTGTCGTTGACATTAACAGGTAGTCCCGCATTACTGAAGTCGAATCGTAAATTAAACTTTCTGTGATCAACAAGCAAGCGTTTGTTTGGGTAGATTTTCTGGAGATTTGTTTCGATTTATTTGCATATTTGCAACCAAGGCGGATCAAATGGAAGAGGTAAAACTGAAATTAGCTATGCATTAATTGCCATTCTTGATTTGGTATATGAGAATGAAGACCGAAATGTCTTGCAATCAGGAGTATCTAGTCCTATTATATAAGACCTCTACATACATCTAGGTTTTTAAAATTTTGACCTGTTATTTCGAGGTATGAAGTAGTCACTACAGGACCAGGTAACTTGCCTATCGGGTACCCTATTTTATATATCGGTAGTTGACTCTTTGGTTTCATTGGAGTTCTTGTCGTTAATTATTTTTTGGTAAGCACATTTTCGAAGAAGAATCGAATCGCCTCCGGGCAACAACAAAAATCAATTCATAGTCTTATTAGCCCCGCACAGTGTAAGTCTTATTTTGCATTGGTACCATAAGTCTAAGAGTTACTAAGTATGTATAAATGTAATGTAAGTACATGACAATGTTTATGTATTAAGTAAAATCCATTTTTGTTTGCGCGTTCAAAGTTTTCGTACTCAATTTTGTACGTACTGTCGTAAAATATTACCAAAGATGTTTCGGGAATATTTAATGATACTGACATTTGGTTTGAATATTGGTTATTTTTCTATTTACAGTTATTTACCGCTCTACATGATTGGTTAAACTAGTTGCGTCAATTTGTTCAAATTGATGGCAGCATATTCATTAAATGTAGTTGACAGGCGCAACTAATAAATGTAACATAATTTCACGACTTCACGTTTAGGTCAGACACCGCTATTGCAATTTCCATAGGTCACCATTATAACATACAGTGCCATTATATTTTCCCCCAAAATAGTTTGGCACAAAAGACAGTAGTTTTCAACAGACTGGCCTTTGAGCCACAGGAAAATGTCAAATTTCAATGGGGTTGACCGATTGCGGTTTTTTTTATTTCCCACTAAAGGCACCCACCCCCTATTCTGAAGGTAATTTAGTGGTGAATGTTGCACTGACACCTGCATTTATAATATGGTGTTTATTTGTCACCATATTGTCTGCAAATATTTTTAAATATTCCAAAATGCAGCTCATATATTGTATTTTAATATTTAGAAGTCATGTTCACTATTTGTGACAATACCTACTCAGCCAATCAGTTCATGTATCAATAACTCTTAAGGGCTTCCCTACACTTTTTCAACCAATCCCAGACCACTATATCAATAACACCGTCTGACCTTTAGGTTTAGGTCAGACACCGCTATTGCAATTTCCATAGGCCACCATTATAACACACAGTGCCATTAGATTTTCCCCAAAAATAGTTTGGCACAAAAGACAGTAGTTTTCAACAGACTGGCCTTTGAGCCACAGGAAAATGTCAAATTTCAATGGGGTTGACCGATTGCGGTTTTTTTTATTTCCCACTAAAGGCACCCACCCCCTATTCTGAAGGTAATTTAGTGGTGAATGTTGCACTGACACCTGCATTTATAATATGCTGTTTATTTGTCACCAATATTTTTAAATATTCCAAAATGCAGCTCATATATTGTATTTTAATATTTAGAAGTCATGTTCACTATTTGTGACCATACCTACTCAGCCAATCAGTTCATGTATCAATAACTCTTAAGGGCTTCCCTACACTTTTTCAACCAATCCCAGACCACTATATCAATAACACCGTCTGACCTAAAGACAATTTTATTTTGCGTTTCATTTAATATAATAGATATATACCATTACAATAATCATTTCTGCACATAAATATGACTTTCTTATGTCTTCCACATCACCATTGCACAGCACATACCTTCAAATGGGACACTATGCAGTGTGCTTAACATAGACTGTTGGCCATTTTAGCAATAGAACTCTAAATGTGACATTCATAATGTCGTCACATATTAATCTTTACACTAACAGTGTAATATTTCTCATGAATATATGAAATAATGTCTGCCTGAGACAGACATACCACATTTATAGTATTAGATAAGACATGGTGGTGATCAGGGACCATTATTTTACCCCACCCCTGCAAAACAAGGGTCTTTTTGAAGAATGGAACTAAATCTTGCACCAGGAAGCTACTGAAAGGAAATAATTATTTGCATGGAGCAGAAAAAATGTCACACAGACAAAAAGGAAGACAACAAACATGGAAAATGATGGTCATTACAAATGCTGAGTGGGTCAGACAGCTTACTGTAGGTCACATGACAGTAAGAAATGGCAGAAAAGTACTTACAAGATGCATTTAACTTCAGATAGCGTGTCTTGAACAAGCACCGTGAGAGGACTACAACTGTGCATTGCCTCTTGAAATATGACATTTCATCTTAGGGAGGTGAAGTTTGTTGCAAATATTAATAAATTACTGAAATATAACCACTCAAAAGCAATGAATATGCATATTTGTGCCATATATTTTACTGAAATTCTTTTTGTGAGGCCCTTGATAGCTACTGGAACCAATTGCAAGCTTGTTTCAATTAAACAACACTATTTCCTAATGAAAAAACAATTTTAACCATAACATACTCACACTGAAGGACAGAGATATCAATTATAAAGTACTAACACTAATAAAGGGAGGTAATTTGAACATACCAGCCTGCTTATAGGTTCCTATATGCTATTATTTACTCAGTACAATGAATTATTTATCATTTTTGCTTTCATTTTATATCAGACAATGTAAAATGACCACTTTTCATTATTTAACTGCATTCACATTGGGCTTATTGTGCCATAATAGGCATTATTAGTGAAGTTTCAATGAATCAAATCCAATGTTGTAGGTCTTAACCAGCATAGTAATTATTATCAACAGTAATTAGAATGAAAGTTCCTTGGAAAATTACACCACAATAAGTACTGCGAATGAAACCGACACATTTTAACAAGCGCTCATGGAACCTAGGTGACAGAATTTGCGACATATGTCGCTGAAGCCATTTATTGACTCGCGGCTATGTGAAGAACTGCATTTATCCAGGCCCTACTGTTGTATGTATTAGAAACCCCTTTGAATTATTAGTTAAGCTTAAAATGGTTCTCAATGTACACCATGAAGTAATTCCCAACTTGATAAACTAGTATATGTGATTCAGATGTTGCAAATATCTCAGCACAGTCTTTGTATCACAGAGAATAAGGACTAATCTTCATTGTAATCAATACATAAACACCTCAGAACTATGTTATGTAACACCCTGTCTGGGCTCATATTGCATAGCTACCTATTGTTTCCAGCACTCACACATTCAAATCAAGCTGTTAATTGAAAACAAGCCTCTCCCAGGCAGCATTTTGTTGTGTAGTACTTTTTAAATAACATCATTCTTTACAGTGTCCTTTAGGTCAGACACCGCTA
>JABXNX010000787.1:0-14521 GCA_014843695.1 Archivesica marissinica
GCAGTTATAGGTAGGTATAGACTATGTTATACTAGTGTTTATAGGTAGGTATATACTCTGTTGTACTAGTAGTTATAGGTAGGTGTACACTCTGCTATACTAGCAGTTATAGATAGGTATAAACTATGTTATACTAGCAGCTATAGGTAGGTATAGACTATGTTAAAATAGCGGTAATAGTTAGGTATAGTGTATGTTGTACTAGCAGTTATAGGTAGGTATAGACTATGTTATACTAGCAGATATAGGTAGGTATATACTATGTTATACTAGCAGTTATAGGTAGGTATAGACTCTGTTTTACTAGCAGTTATAGGTAGGTATTGACTATGTAATAATAGAGGTTAATATTCGGGATCTATCTCTGGTATACTAGCATTGTATAGGATGGTACCTATACTCTTTTATGCTAGCATCCCCTATAGGTCGGTATAGCAGACTGTTAATACTAGCAGTAATAGGTAGGTATATACTCTGTTTACAGTACTAGTCCAGTCTAGGTTGGTATATACTCTGTTATACTAGCAGTTATAGATATGTATATACTATGTTATACTAGCAGTTATAGGTAGGTATAGACTATGTTATACTAACAGTTATAGGTAGCTATAGACTAGGCTATAATAGCGGTTATAGTTAGGTATAGTCTATGTTATACTAACAGTAATAGGTAGGTATAGACTACGTTATACTAGCTGTTATAGGTATGTATATACTCTGTTATACTAGCACATATAGGTAGCTATATACTATGTTACAATAGCAATTATAGGTAGTATATACTCTGTTATACCAGCATATATGTATGTATATACTATGTTATACTAACAGTTATAGCTAGATATAGACTAATTATACTAGCATTATAAGTAGGTATAAACACTGTCATACTAGAACTTATAGGTATTTATATACTCTGCTATACTAGCAGTTATAGGTAGGTATATACTCTGTTATACTAGCAGTAATAGGAAGTTATATATTATGTTATACTAGCAGTTATAGGTAGGTATATACTCCGTTATACAAGCAGATATAGGTAGCTATATACTATGTCATACTAGCAAATATAGATAGGTATAGACTATGTTATACAAGCAGTTATATGTAGGTATATACTAAGCTATACTAGAGTTATAGGTAGAAATAGACTATTAACTAGCAGTTATAGGTAGGTATATACTATGTTATACTAGCAGTTATAGGTAGGTATATACTCCCGATACTAGATTATATGATGTAATTGACTAGTTTTTATACTAGCAGTTATAGTAGGTAATAACTCTGTTATACTAGCAGTGTATAGGGGGCATAGAGTAGGTTTATACTATCAGTTATAGGTAGGTATAACCTATCATTAACTAGCAGTTATATGTAGTTATATACTCTTCTATACAGCATTATTATAGATATATCTCTTAATACTATCAGTTATGGTAGGTAAAATATACTCTGCTATACTACTAGTTATAGGTAGTTATATATTATGTTAAACTAGCAGTTATAGGTAGGTATAGACTATGTTATACTAGTAGTTATATGTAGATATAGACTACATTATACTAGCAGTTATAGGTAGGTATAGACTCTGTTATACTAGCTGTTATAGGTAGTTATATAATATGTTATACTAGCAGTTATAGGTAGGTATATACTCTGTTATACTAGCATTTATAGGTAGGTATAGTGTATGTTATACTAGCACTTATAGGTAGATATAGACTCTGTTATACTAGCAAATATAGGTAGGTCTTTACTATGTTAGAATAGAGGTCATAGGTAGGTATAGACTATGTTATACTTGCGGTTATAGCTAGGTATAGAGTATATTATACTAGCAGTAATAGGTAGGTATATATTATGTTATACTAGCAGTTATAGGTAGGCATAGACTATGTTAATCTAGCAGTTATAGGTAGGTATATACTCTGCTATACTAGTAGTTATAGGTAGGTATATATTATGTTATAATAGCAGTTATAGGTAGGTATAGACTATGTTATACTAGTAGTTATGAGTATATATTGACTCTATTATACTAGCAGTCATAGGTAGGTATATAATTTGTTATACTAGCAGTTATAGGTAGTTATATACTCTGCTATACTATCAGTTATAGGTAGGTATATACTCTGTTATACTAGCAGTTATAGGTAGGTATAGAGTATGTTATACTAGCAGTTATAGGTAGGTATAGACTTTGTTATACCAGCAGATATAGGTAGGTATATACTATGTTATACTAGCAGTTATAGATAGGTATAGACTATGTTATACTAGCAGTTATTGGTAGGTATAGACTATGTTATACTAGCGGTTATAGGTAGTTACAGAGTCTGTTATACTAGCAGTAATAGGTAGGTATAGATTATTTTATACTAGCATTTATAGGTAGGTATAGACTATGTTATACTAGTAGTTATAGGTAGATATAGACTATGTTATACTAGCAGTAATAGGTAGGTATAGAGTCTGCTATACTAGCAGTAATAGGTAGGTATATATTATGTTATACTAGCAGTTATAGGTAGGCATAGACTATGTTAAACTAGCAGTTATAGGTAGGTATATACTCTGCTATACTAGTAGTTATAGGTAGGTATATATTATGTTATACTAGCAGTTATAGGTAGGCATAGACTATGTTAAATTAGCAGTTATAGGTAGGTATATACTCTGCTATACTAGTAGTTATAGGTAGGTATATATTATGTTATACTAGCAGTTATTGGTAGGTATAGAATTTGTTATACTAGCAGTTATATGTAGTTATATACTCTGCTATGCTATCAGTTATAGGTAGGTATATACTCTGTTATACTAGCAGTTATAGGTAGTTATATACTCTGCTATACTATCAGTTATAGGTAGGTATATACTCTGTTATACTAGCAGTTATATGTAGGTATAGAGTATGTTATACTAGCAGTAATAGGTAGGTATATACTTTGTTATACCAGCAGCTATATGTAGGTATATACTATGTTATACTAGCAGTTATAGGTAGGTATAGACTATGTTATACTAGCGGTTAGAGGTAAGTATATACTATGTTATACTAGCAGTTATAGGTAGGTATAGACTATGTTATACCAGCAGTTATATGTAGGTATATACTCAGCTATACTAGCAGTTATATAGCAGTTATAGGTAGGAATATAGTATTTAATACTAGCAGTTATAGGTAGGTATTGACTATGTTATACTAGCAGATATATGTAGGCATAGACTCTGTTATACTAGCAGTTATTGGTAGGTATTGACTATGTTATACTAGCAGTTATAGGTAGGTATATACTCTGTTATTCTTGCAGTTGTAGGTAGGTATATAGTCTGATATACTTGCAGTTATAGGTAGGAATATACTCTGTTATACTAGCAGATATAGGTAGGTATATACTCTGTTATACTAGCAGTAATAGATAGGTATAGACTATGTTATACTAGCAGTTATAGGTAGATATAGAGTCTGTTATACTAGCAGTTATAGGTACGTATAGATTATGTTATACTAACAGTTATAGGTAGCTATAGACTAGGCTATAATAGCGGTTATAGGTAGGAATAGTATATGCTATACTAGCAGTAATAGGTAGTTATGGACTATGTTATACTAGCGGTTATAGGTAGATATATACTATGTTATACTAGCAGTTATATGTAGGTATAGACTCTGTTATACTAGCAGATATAGGTAGGTATATACTCTGTTATAATAGCAGTTATATATAGGTATAGACTACACTAGCAGTAATAGGTAGGTATAGACTATGTTATACTAGCAGTTATAGGTAGGTAAAGACTATGTTATACTAGCGGTTTTAGGTAGGTATAGATTATGTTATACTAGCAGGTATAGGTAGGTATATACTATGTTATACTAGCAGTTATAGATAGGTATAGACTATGTTATACTAGCAGTTATAGGTAGGTATAGACTATGTTATACTAGCGGTTATAGGTAGTTACAGAGTATGCTTACTAGCAGTAATAGGTAGGTATAGATTATGTTATACTAGCAGTTATAGGTAGGTATAAACTATGTTATACTAGTAGTTATAGGTATATATAGACTATGTTATACTAGCAGTAATAGGTAGGTATAGAGTTTGTTATACTAGCAGTAATAGGTAGGTATATATTATGTTATACTAGCAGTTATAGGTAGGCATAGACTATGTTAAAAAAGCAGTTATAGGTAGGTATATATTATGTTATACTAGCAGTTATTGGTAGGTATAGACTATGTTATACTAGTAGTCATGAGTAGATATATACTATATTATACTAGCAGTTATAGGTAGGTATAGAATTTGTTATAATAGCAGTTATAGGTAGGTATAGACTTTGTTTTACCAGCAGATATAGGTAGGTATAGATTATGTTATACTAGCAGTTATAGGTAGGTATAGACTATGTTATACTAGCAGTTATAGGTAGGTATAGACTATGTTATACTAGTAGTTATAGGTAGATTTAGACTATGTTATACTAGCAGTTATTGTTAGGTATATACACTGTTATACTAGCAGCTATAGGTAGCTATATATTATGTTATACTAGCAGTAATAGGTTTGTATAGATTCTGTCATACTAACAGTTATAGGTATGTATATACTCTGTTATACTAGCAGTTACAGGTTGATATAGATTATGTTATACTAGCATTTATAGGTAGGTATACATTCTGCTATACTAGCAGTTATAGATAGGTATATACACTGTTATTCTTGCAGTTGTAGGTAGGTATAGAGACTGATATACTTGCAGTTATAGGTAGGTATAGACTATGTTAAAATAGCGGTAATAGTTAGGTATAGAGTATGTTGTACTAACAGTTATAGGTAGGTATAGACTCTGTTATACTAGCAGTTATAGGTAGGTATAGACTATGTTATACTAGCAGTTATAGGTAGGTATTGACTATGTAATAATAGAGATTATACGTAGGTATTGAAATATGTTATACTAGCAGTAATAGGTAGGTATAGACTCTGTTATACTAGCAGTTATAGGTAGGTATATACTCTATTATACTAGCAGTTATAGATATGTATATACTATGTTATACTAGCAGTTATAGGTATGTATGGACTATGTTATACTAGCGGTTATATGTAGGAATATACTCTGGTATACTAGCAGTTATAGGATGGTATATACTCTGTTATGCTAGCAGCTATAGGTAGGTATAGAGACTGTTATACTAGCAGTAATAGGTAGGTATATACTCTGTTATACTAGCAGTTATAGGTAGGTATATACTCTGTTATACTAGCAGTTATAGATATGTATATACTATGTTATACTAGCAGTTATAGGTAGGTATAGACTATGTTATACTAACAGTTATAGGTAGCTATAGACTAGGCTATAATAGCGGTTATAGTTAGGTATAGTCTATGTTATAGTAACAGTAATAGGTAGGTATAGACTACGTTATACTAGCTGTTATAGGTAGGTTTAGACTCTGTTATACTAGCAGATATAGGTAGCTATATACTCTGTTACAATAGCAGTTATTGGTAGGTATAGACTCTGTTATACCAGCGGTTAGATGTATGTATATACTCTGTTGTTCTAACAGTTATAGGTAGGTATAGAGTATGTTATGCTAGCAGTTATAAGTAGGTATAAACACTGTCATTTTAGCAGTTATAGGTATGTATATACTCTGTTATACTAGCTGTTATTGGTCGGTATAGACTCTGTTGTACTAGCAGTAATAGGACGTTATATATTCTGTTATACTAGCGGTTATAGGTAGGTATTTACTCCGTTATACTAGCAGATATAGGTAGCTATATACTCTGTCATATTAGCAGTTATAGATAGGTATAGACTATGTTATACTAGCAGTTATAGGTAGGTATAGACTATGTTATACTAGTAGTTATAGGTAGATATAGACTATGTTATACTAGCAGTTATAGGTAGGTATATACTCTGTTATACTAGCAGTTATAGGTAGGTATATACTCTGCTATTCTAGCAGTTATAGGTATGTATATAATCTGATATACTAGCAGTTATAGGTAGGTATAGAGCATATTATACTAGCAGTTATAGGTAGGAATATACCCTGTTATACTAGCAGATATAAGTAGGTATATACTATGTTATACTAGCAGTTATATATAGGTATAGACTATGTTATACTAGCAGTTATAGGTAGGTATATAATATGTTTATACTAGAGGTCATAGGTAGGTATAAACTATGTTATGCTAGCAGCTATAGGTAGGTATAGAGTATGTTATACTAGTAGTTATAGGTAGATATAGACTCTGTTATACTAGCAGTTATAGGTAGGTATAGACTCTGTTATACTAGAAGTTATAGGTATGTATATATTATGTTATACTAGCAGTAATAGGTAGGTATATACTCTGCTATACTAGCAGTTATTGGTAGGTATATACTCTGTTATGCTAGCAGTTATTGGTAGGTATAGAGTATGTTATACTAGCAGTTACAGGTAGGTATATACTCTGTTATGCTTGCTGTTATAGGTATGTATATACTATGTTATAATAGCGGTTATAGGTAGGTATTGACTATGTTATACTAGCAGTTATAGGCAGGTATGGACTATGTTATACTAGCGGTAATAGGTAGGTATATACTCTGTTATACTAGCAGTTTTAGGTAGGTATAGAGTCTTTTATACTAGCAGTAATAGGTAGGTTTAGACTCTGTTATACCAGCAGATATAGTTAGCTATATACTCTGTTACAATAGCAGTTATTGGTAGGTTTAGACTCTGTTATACCAGCGGTTAGATGTATGTATATACTCTGTTATTCTAACAGTTATAGGTAGGTATATACTCTGTTATACTAGCAGTTATAGGTAGGTATAGAGTTTGTTATGCTAGCAGTTATAAGTAGGTATAAACACTGTCATTTTAGCAGATATAGGTATGTATATACTCTGTTATACTAGCTGTTATTGGTCGGTATAGACTCTATTGTACTAGCAGTAATAGGACGTTATAGACTCTGTTATACTAGCGGTTATAGGTAGGTATTTACTCCGTTATACTAGCAGATATAGGTAGCTATATACTCTGTCATATTAGCAGTTATAGGTAGGTATAGACTATGTTATACTAGCAGTTATAGGTAGGTATAGACTATGTTATACTAGTAGTTATAGGTAGATATAGACTATGTTATACTAGCAGTTATAGGTAGGTATATACTCTGCTATACTAGCAGTTATAGGTATGTATATAATCTGATATACTAGCAGTTATAGGTAGGTATAGAGCATATTATACTAGCAGTTATAGGTAGGAATATACCCTGTTATACTAGCAGATATAAGTAGGTATATACTATGTTATACTAGCAGTTATATATAGGTATGGACAATGTTATACTAGCAGTTATAGGTAGGTATATACTATGTTTATACTAGAGGTCATACGTAGGTATAAACAATGTTATGCTAGCAGCTATAGATAGGTATAGAGTATGTTATACTGGTAGTTATAGGTAGATATAGACTATGTTATGCTAGCAGTTATAGGTAGGTATATACTCTGTTATACTAGAAGTTATAGGTATGTATATACTCTGCTATATTAGCAGTAATAGGTAGGTATATACTCTGCTATACTAGCAGTTATTGGTAGGTATATACTCTGTTATGCTAGCAGTTATTGGTAGGTATATAGTATGTTATACTAGCAGTTACAGGTAGGTATATACTCTGCTATGCTTGCTGTTATAGGTATGTATATACTCTGGTATACTAGCAGTTATAGGTAGGTATAGACTATGTTATAATAGCGGTTATAGGTAGGTATTGACTATGTTATACTAGCAGTTATAGGCAGGTATGGACTATGTTATACTAGCGGTTATAGGTAGGTATATACTCTGTTATACTAGCAGTTATAGGTAGGTATAGAGTCTTTTATACTAGCAGTAATAGGTAGGTATAGACTCTGTTATACTAGCAGTTATAGGTAGGTATATACTCTGCTATACCTGTGTCGTAGGGTTGATTATATGTGTTTATTTGACAATAAACGAGTACAAGGCTTTAGTATAATTTATAATAAATAAAATAAAGTTATCAGGCGTGTTGTTTTTTCATTTACTTAATCATCCTTTAATGCAAGTATTGATAATCAAAGCAAATAATCTAGAAACTTCGAAAGTATTGTCCAGTTACACCAAACACATATATACATAATTATTCACCTGACCTATACTCTGCCCATGTCCCGTTATACATTATATTAATCTCTTACTAACCCGTGATACGTATTATACTACACAAAATGTTATAGACTAATGCAATGCTTCGTTGCATTCGCCGTCACCATGATATGGTTACAGGTTGCATATTTTGTGTAGTTAGGTGCAACCACGAATAAATATATATATCTTTGATATTGTACTGTTTTCAGTGCCCTGCTGATCCGAAAGGACCCACGTCCACAACCAAAACAAATAGTTTGCCACGTGAATCTGGCTGTGGCCAGAACAATCGTTCACCGACTGAGCAGGCCGTGACACTAGCAATTAGGTATATACTATGTTATATTAGCAGTTATAGGTAGGCATAGAGTATGTTATACTAGCAATTATAGGTAGGTATCGATTCGGTTATGCTAGCAGTTATAGGTAGGTATAGACTATGTTATGCTAGCAGTTATAGGTATGTATAGACTATGTTATACTAGTAGTTATAGGTAGATATAGACTATGTTATACTAGCAGTTATAGGTACTTATAGACTCTGTTATACTAGCAGTTATTGGTAGGTATATACTATGTTTTACTAGCAGTTATAGGTAGGCATTGACTATGTTATACTAGCAGATATATGTAGGTATAGATTATGTTATACTAGTAGTTATAGGTAGGCATAGACTATGTTATACTAGTAGTTATAGGTAGATATAGACTATGTTATACTAGCAGTTATAGGTAGGTATAGAGTATGTTATGCTAGCAGTTATAAGTAGGTATAAACACTGTCATTTTAGCAGTTATAGGTATGTATATACTCTGTTATACTAGCTGTTATTGGTCGGTATAGACTCTGTTGTACTAGCAGTAATAGGACGTTATATATTCTGTTATACTAGCGGTTATAGGTAGGTATTTACTCCGTTATACTAGCATATATAGGTAGCTATATACTCTGTCATATTAGCAGTTATAGATAGGTATAGACTATGTTATACTAGCAGTTATACGTAGGTATAGACTATGTTATACTAGTAGTTATAGGTAGATATAGACTATGTTATACTAGCAGTTATAGGTAGGTATATACTCTGTTATACTAGCAGTTATAGGTAGGTATATACTCTGCTATACTAGCAGTTATAGGTATGTATATAATCTGATATACTAGCAGTTATAGGTAGGTATAGAGCATATTATACTAGCAGTTATAGGTAGGAATATACCCTGTTATACTAGCAGATATAAGTATGTATATATTATGTTATACTAGCAGTTATATATAGGTATGGACAATGTTATACTAGCCGTTATAGGTAGGTATATACTATGTTTATACTAGAGGTCATAGGTAGGTATAAACTATGTTATGCTAGCAGCTATAGATAGGTATAGAGTATGTTATACTAGAAGTTATAGGTAGATATAGACTCTGTTATACTAGCAGTTATAGGTAGGTATAGACTCTGTTATACTAGAAGTTATAGGTATGTATATATTATGTTATACTAGCAGTAATAGGTAGGTATATACTCTGCTATACTAGCAGTTATTGGTAGGTATATACTCTGTTATGCTAGCAGTTATTGGTTGGTATAGAGTATGTTATACTAGCAGTTACAGGTAGGTATATACTCTGTTATGCTTGCAGTTATAGGTATGTATATACTCTGGTATACTAGCAGTTATAGGTAGGTATATACTATGTTATAATAGCGGTTATAGGTAGGAATTGACTATGTTATACTAGCAGTTATAGGCAGGTATGGACTATGTTATACTAGCGGTTATAGGTAGGTATATACTCTGTTATACTAGCAGTTATAGGTAGGTATGTACTATGTTATACTAGCAGTTATAGTTAGGTATATACTCTGCTATGAAAGCAGTTATAGGTAGGTATATACTCTGTTATACTAGAAGTTATAGGTAGTTATAGAGTCTGTTTTACTAGCAGTTATATTTAGGTATAGACTATGTTATACTAGCAGTTATAGGTAGGTATATACTATGTTATAATAGCGGTTATAGGTAGGTATAGTCTATGTTATACTAACAGTTATAGGTTGGTATGTACTATGTAATACTAGCAGTTATAGGTAGGTATATACTCTGCTATGAAAGCAGTTATAGGTAGGTATATACTCTGTTATACTAGACATTATAGGTAGGTATAGAGTCTGGTATACTAGCAGTAATATGTAGGTCTAGACTCTGTTATACTAGCAGTTATAGGTAGTTATATACTCTGTTATACTAGCAGTTATAGATATGTATATTCTATGTTATACTAGCAGTTATATGTAGGTATATACTCTGTTTTACTAGCAGTTATAGGTAGGTATAGACTATGTTATACTAGCAGTTATAGGTAGGTATAGACTAGGTTATAATATCGGTTATAGGTAGGTATAGTCTATGTTATACTAGAAGTTATAGGTAGGTATGGACTATGTTATACTAGTGGTTATAGTTAGATATATACTCTGTTATACTAGCAGTTATAGGTAGGTATATATTATGTTGTACTAGCAGTTATAGGTAGGCATATACTATGTTATACTAGCAGTTATAGGTAGGTATATATTCTGTTATACTAGCAGTTATAGGTAGGTATTGACTTTGTTATACTAGCAGATATAGGTAATATATACTCTGTTATACTAGCAGTTATAGGTAGGTATATACTCTGCTATACTAGCAGTTATAGGTAGGTATATACTCTGTTATACTAGCAGTTATAGGTAGGTATATACTATGTTATACTAGCAGTTATAGATATGTATATACTCTGTTATACTAGCAGTTATAGGTAGGTATAAATTTTGTAATACTAGCGGTTATGAGTAGGCATAGACTATGTTATACTAGCAGTCATAGGTAGGTATAGACTATGTTATAATAGCGGATATAGGTAGGTATCGACTATGTTATACTAGCAGTTATAGGTAGGTATGGACTATCTTATACTAGCGGTTATAGGTAGGTATATACTTTGATATACTAGCAGTTATAGGTAGGTATATACTATGTTTTACTAGCAGTTATGGGTAGGTATATACCCTGCTATGCTAGCAGTTATAGGTAGGTATATACTCTGTTTTACTAGCAGTTATCCGTACGTATAGACTATGTTATACAAGCAGTTATAGGTAAGTATATACTATAATATAATAGCGGTTATTAGTAGGTATAGTCTATGTTATACTAGCAGTTATAGGTAGGTATGGACTATGTTATACTAGCGGTTATAGGTAGGTATATACTCTGTTATACTAGCAGTTATAGGTAGGTATGTACTATGTTATACTAGCAGTTATAGTTAGGTATATACTCTGCTATGAACGCAGTTATAGGTAGGTATATACTCTGTTATACTAGCAGTTATAGGTAGGTATGTACTATGTTATACTAGCAGTTATAGTTAGGTATATACTCTGCTATGAACGCAGTTATAGGTAGGTATATACTCTGTTATACTAGAAGTTATAGGTAGTTACAGACTATGTTATACTAGCAGTTATATTTAGGTATAGACTATGTTATACGCAGTTATAGGTAGGTATATACTATGTTATAATAGCGGTTATAGGTAGGTATAGTCTATGTTATACTAACAGTTATAGGTTGGTATGTACTATGTAATACTAGCAGTTATAGGTAGGTATATACTCTGCTATGAAAGCAGTTATAGGTAGGTATATACTCTGTTATACTAGAAATTATAGGTAGGTATAGAGTCTGGTATACTAGCAGTAATATGTAGGTCTAGACTCTGTTATACTAGCAGTTATGGGTAGTTATATACTCTGTTATACTAGCAGTTACAGGTAGGTATAGACTAGGTTATAATATCGGTTATAGGTAGGTATAGTCTATGTTATACTAGAAGTTATAGGTAGGTATGGACTATGTTATACTAGTAGTTATAGTTAGGTATATACTCTGTTATACTAGCAGTTATATGTAGGTATATACTATGTTGTACTAGCAGTTATAGGTAGGCATATACTATGTTATACTAGCAGTTATAGGTAGGTATATATTCTGTTATACTAGCAGTTATAGGTAGGTATTGACTTTGTTATACTAGCAGATATAGGTAATAAATACTCTGTTATACTAGCAGTTATATATAGGTATAGACTTTGTTATACTAGCAGTTATGGGTAGGTATAGAATATGTTATACTAGATGTTATAGGTAGGTATATACTCTGCTATGCTAGCAGTTATAGGTAGGTATATACTCTGTTATACTATCAGTTATAGGTAGGTCTATATTATGTTATACTAGCAGTAATAAGTAGGTATAGACTCTGTTATACTAGCAGTTATAGGTAGCTATATACTATGTTATACTAGCAATTATAGATAGGTATAGACTATGCTATACTAGCAGTTATATGTAGGTATTGCCTATGTAATAATAGAGGTTATAGGTAGGTATTGACTATGTTATACTAGCAGTAATAGGTATGTATAGACTCTGTTATACTGGCAGTTATAGGTAGGTATATACTCTGTTATACTAGCAGTTATGGATTTTTATAGACTATGTTATGCTAGCGGTTATAGGTAGGTATTGACTAAGTTATACTAGCAGTTATAGGTAGGTATAGACTATGTTATACTAGCAGTTATAGGTAGGTATAGACTATGTTATACTAGCGGTTATAGGTAGGTATAGACTATGTTATACTAGCAGTTATAGGTAGGTATTGACTATGTTATACTAGCAGTTATATATATGTATATACTCTGTTATACTAGCAGTTATATGTAGGCATAGACTATGTTATACTAGCAGGTATAGGTAGGTATAGAGTCTGTTATACTAGCAGTTATTGGTAGGTATTGACTTTGTTATACTAGCAGATATAGGTAGGTATATACTCTGTTATACTAGCAGTTATATATAAGAATAGTCTATGTTATACTAGCAGTTATAGATAGGTATAGACTATGTTATAATATATCTTTAAGGTAACTATATACTATGTTATACTAGCAGTTATGGTTAGGTATAGAATATGTTATACTAGCAGTTATAGGTATGTATATACTTTGCTATGCTAGCAGTTATAGGTAGATATAGTCTATGTTATACTAGCAGTTATGGACTATGTTATACTAGCGGTTATAGGTAGGTATATACTCTGTTATACTAGCAGTTATAGGTAGGTATATACTATGTTATACTATCAGTTATATATAGGTATAGACTATGTTATACTAGCAGTTATAGGTAGGTATAGACTATGTTATAATAGAGGTTTAAGGTAGGTATAGAGATTGTCATACTAGCAGTTATAGGTAGGTATAAACTTTGTTATACTAGCAGATATAGGTAGGTATATACTCTGTTATACTATCAGTTATATATAGATATAGACTATGTTATACTAGCGCTTATAGGTAGATATATACATTGTTATTCTAGCAGTAATAGGTAGGTATATACTCTGCTATGATAGCAGTTATAGGTAGGTATATACTCTGTTATACTAGCAGATATAGGTAGTTATAGAGTCTGTTATACTAGCAGTAATAGGTAGGTATATACTCTGTTATATTAGCAGTTATTGATATGTATATACTCTGTTATACTAGCAGTTATAGGTAGGTATATACTCTGTTTTACTAGCAGTAATTGGTAGGTATATACTATGTTATACTAGCAGTTATATGTAGGTATATACTCTGTTATAATAGCAGTTATAGGTAGGTATATATTCTGTTATACTAGCAGATATAGATATGTATAAATTATGTTATACTAGCTGTTATAGGTAGGTATATATTCTGTTATACTAGCAGTAATAAGTAGGTATAGACTCTGTTATACTATCAGTTATAGGTAGCTATATACTATGTTATACTAGCAGATTAGCAGTTTTTGATAGGTATATACTATGTTATACTAGCAGTTATATGTAGGTATTGCCTATGTAATAATAGAGGTTATAGGTAGGTATAGACTATGTTATACTAGCAGTAATAGGTAGGTATAGACTCTGTTATACTAGCAGTTAAGGTAGGTATATACTCTGTTATACTAGCAGTTATAGGTAGGTATAGACTATGTTATACTAGCGGTTATAGGTAGGTATAGACTATGTTATACTAGCAGTTATAAGTAGGTATATACTCTGTTATACTAGCAGTTATAGGTAGGTATATACTCTGTTATACTAGCAGTTATAGGTAGGTATAGACTATGTTATACTAGCAGTTATAGTTATATATATACTCTGCTATACTAGCAGTTATATGTAGGTATAAACAATGTTATACTAGCAGTTATAGGTATGT
>JABXNX010000788.1:0-14519 GCA_014843695.1 Archivesica marissinica
CATTAGACATGTATATGTACGAGCATTAGACATGTATATGTACGAGCATTAGACATGTATATGTACGAACATTAGACATGTATATGTACGAGCATTAGACATGTATATGTATGAGCATTAGACATGTATATGTACGAACATTAGACATGTATATGTACGAACATTAGACATGTATATGTACGAGCATTAGACATGTATATGTATGAGCATTAGACATGTATATGTATGAGCATTAGACATGTATATGTACGAGCAATAGACATGTATATGTACGCCGGTATTAGACATGTATATGTATGAGCATTAGACATGTATATGTACGAGCATTAGACATGTATATGTACTAGCATTAGACATGTATATGTACGAACATTAGACATGTATATGTACGAGCATTATACATGTATATGTACGAGCATTAGACATGTATATGTACGAGCATTAGATATGTATATGTACTAGCATTAGACATGTATATGTACGAGCATTAGATATGTATATGTACTAGCATTAGACATGTATATGTACGAGCATTAGACATGTATATGTACGAGCATTAGATATGTATATGTACTAGCATTAGACATGTATATGTACCAGCATTAGACATGTATATGTACCAGCATTAGACATGCATTTGTACGAGCATTAGACATGTATATGTACCAGCATTATACATGTATATGTACTAGCATTAGACATGTATATGTACTAGCATTAGACATGTACGAGCATTAGACATGTATATGTATGAGCATTAGACATGTATATGTACCAGCATTAGACATGTATATGTACCAGCATTAGACATGTATATGTACCAGCATTAGACATGTATATGTACCAGCATTAGACATGTATATGTACCAGCATTAGACATGTATATGTACCAGCATTAGACATGTATATGTACCAGCATACATATTTATGTTGCTTATATTAACATTGCTCACAATGTTACATTCGTTACTTTATTATATGGTATGGTAGATTACATATAATCATTGACACATGTTCAATAGATACGGCTTAAATCATGATCGGTATTATGAAACCGGTTGGGAACTATTGACATTTAGAAATGACGCGAGGATTTATTTTATAAAATATATACAAGTACATGTATTTATATAAACTTGAAACTATATAAATGAGTTTTATTTATGATAGTGTCGCCCCTATTTAAAGGGCCAGTCATTTTTGACCTTATGAGACACCTCTTTTTATGAACACCAGTACTTCCCGAGTCCTATGCTGGTATGTCTGGCGCCAGGCTGGTAGGCAGTCGGTAACCATTATTTAACTAGATGGCGGCTTACCAACCGGCCATATCAGAACGAACCCCTGACAAGGTTCGAACCTCCTCGCCTCGTAGGCCACTAGGCCACGGATACATACCTGTGTTTACATAAATATGTCAATAATATGTCAAACAATAAGCTGGCTACGCATTGTACTTCAATAATAAAATATGACAGAAGTCTATGTACGAGTGGAGCAGGACTACAATAGGTATACTAAGTGT
This sequence comes from Archivesica marissinica, assembly GCA_014843695.1. Classification (NCBI taxonomy): domain Eukaryota; kingdom Metazoa; phylum Mollusca; class Bivalvia; order Venerida; family Vesicomyidae; genus Archivesica; species Archivesica marissinica. Next base: position 1,526 of record JABXNX010000788.1, read on the forward strand.
ATATGGATGCATGGACCAGGATTCGAACCCGCTACGTCCCGGCCACATTACCGAGCTTTCAGTCGCATACTAAGTGTATATGGATGTATGAACCAGGATTCGAACCCGCTACGTCCCGGCCACGTTACCGAGACCTCAGTGGCATACTAAGTGTATATGGATGCATTGACAAGGATTCGAACCCGCAACGTCCCGGCCACGTTACCTAGACTTCAGTGGCATACTAAGTATATATGGAACAGGATTCGAACCCGCAACTTCCCGGCCACGTTACCGAGACTTCAGTGGCATATTAAGTGTATATGGATGCATGGACCAGGATTCGAACCCGCAACGTCCCGGCCACGTTACCGATACTTCAGTGGCATATTAAGTGTATATGGACCAGGATTCGAACCCGCTACGTCCCGGCCACGTTACCGAGACTTCAGTGCCATACTAAGTGTATATGGATGCATGGACCAGGATTCGAACCCGCTACGTCCCGGCCACGTTACCGAGACTTCAGTGGCATATTAAGTGTATATGGATGCATGGACCAGGATTCGAACCCGCTACGTCCCGGCCACGTTACCGAGACTTCAGTGGCATACTATGTGTATATGGATGCATGGACCAGGATTCGAACCCGCTACGTCCCGGCCACGTTACCGAGACTGCAGTGGCATAGCACCCCATACTCCACGTGTCTACAAATTTTCTTCCAAAAATAATAATGATGATGTTCAACGAACCACGGAATATGAAAATAGGGCGGTATTTATTTACCTGGTCTGCAGGTTGACCTATATTTAACACACGAGGAATAGCGGTACAAATGTGACGGTCGACGGACGAACCACGGAATATGAAAATAGGGCGGGATTTATTTAATTTTTAATTGATAAAAGACGATTTTCAGAACTGTGAAAATAGGTTACTTATTTCTCGTCACAACATGCATTAAATGCCTCACAATGCAGCTGCAGCGATATAGGCTTTCACAATCGTCCGAGGCGATACCCCCGGACATGCTAATGGTGCCTACACATGTATAACAAGCCCAAGCTACGCCCCTGCTAGTAATTATAAATCACAGCCAATGCATCACCGACACAATCCACTAAAGACATAGCCTTTGTCAGCGATATTATTGTCTGTCCAGTACACACGACATATTATTTGTCAACGATATTATTGTCTGTCCAGTACACACAACATATTATTTGTCAGCGATATTATTGTCTGTCCAGTACACACGACATATTATTTGTCAGCGATATTATTGTCTGTCCAGTACACACGACATATTATTTGTCAGCGATATTATTGTCTGTACAGTACACACGACATATTATTTGTCAGCGATATTATTGTCTGTCCAGTACACACGACATATTATTTGTCAGCGATATTATTGTCTGTCCAGTACACACGACATATTATTTGTCAGCGATATTATTGTCTGTCCAGTACACACGACATATTATTTGTCAGCGATATTATTGTCTGTCCAGTACACACGACATATTATTTGTCAGCGATATTATTGTCTGTCCAGTACACACGACATATTATTTGTCAGCGATATTATTGTCTGTCCAGTACACACGACATATTATTTGTCAGCGATATTATTGTCTGTACAGTACACACGACATATTATTTGTCAGCGATATTATTGTCTGTACAGTACAAACAACATATTATTTGTCAGCGATATTATTGTCTGTCCAGTACAAACAACATATTATTTGTCAGCGATATTATTGTCTGTACAGTACACACGACATATTATTTGTCAACGATATTATTGTCTGTACAGTACACACGACATATTATTTGTCAACGATATTATTGTCTGTACAGTACACACGACATATTATTTGTCAACGATATTATTGTCTGTACAGTACACACAACATATTATTTGTCAGCGATATTATTGTCTGTCCAGTACACACGACATATTATTTGTTGACGATATTATTATCTGTACAATACACACGACATATTATTTGTCAGCGACAATATTGTCTGTCCAGTACACACAACATATTATTTGTCAGCGATATTATTGTCTGTCCAGTACACACAACATATTATTTGACAACGATATTACTGTCTGTACAGTACACACACCATACTATTTGTTAGAGATATTATTGTCTGTACAGTACACACAACATATTATTTGTCAACGATATTATTGTCTGTCCAGTACACACAACATATTATTTGTCAACGATATTATTGTCTGTACAGTACACACAACATATTATTTGTTAGCGATATTATTGTCTGTCCAGTACACACGACATATTATTTGTCAACGATATTATTGTCTGTACAGTACACACAACATATTATTTGTCAGCGATATTATTGTCTGTCCAGTACAAACAACATATTATTTGTCAACGATATTATTGTCTGTACAGTACACACGACATATTATTTGTTAGCGATATTATTGTCTGTCCAGTACAAACAACATATTATTTGTCAGCGATATTATTGTCTGTCCAGTACAAACAACATATTATTTGTCAGCGATATTATTGTCTGTCCAGTACACACAACATATTATTTGTCAACGATATTATTGTCTGTCCAGTACAAACAACATATTATTTGTCAACGATATTATTGTCTGTCCAGTACACACGACATATTATTACGACATATTATTTGTCAACGATATTATTGTCTGTCCAGTACACACAACATATTATTTGACAACGATATTATTGTCTGTACAGTACACACGACATATTATTTGTCAACGATATTATTGTCTGTACAGTACACACGACATATTATTTGTCAGAGATATTATTGTCTGTACAGTACACACGACATATTATTTGTCAACGATATTATTGTCTGTACAGTACACACGACATATTATTTGTCAACGATATTATTGTCTGTACAGTACACACGACATATGATTTGTCAGCGATATTATTGTCTGTACAGTACACACGACATATTATTTGTCAGCGACATTATTGTCTGTACAGTACACACGACATATTATTTGTCAGCGACATTATTGTCTGTCCAGTACACACAACATATTATTTGTCAGCGACATTATTGTCTGTCCAGTACACACAACATATTATTTGTCAGCGATATTATTGTCTGTCCAGTACACACAACATATGATTTGTCAGCGACATTATTATCTGTCCAGTACACACAACATATTATTTGTCAGCGATATTATTGTCTGTCCAGTACACACGACATATTATTTGTCAGCGATATTATTGTCTGTCCAGTACACACGACATATTATTACGACATATTATTTGTCAACGATATTATTGTCTGTCCAGTACACACAACATATTATTTGTCAGCGATATTATTGTCTGTCCAGTACACACAACATATTATTTGTCATCGATATTATTGTCTGTCAAGTACACACGACATATTATTTGTCAGCGATATTATTGTCTGTCCAGTATTTGTCAACATAGTTGTTGATACAACTTTATATTAACTTGATTGCGAAACAAGTTGTTTTACTTATAAATTGCATTTGCTAATCGTACTTCCAGGGGCGTAGCTTGGCTGGAATCGATGTGTAGGCCAACTTAAAACGGGAGGGGAGTCCGGGGGTCGTCCCCAGGAAAAATATTTATAGCGTATATAATTTAATCTAGGCCTCCCGATTTTTGTTGCAGATTTGGCATTTTTATTTTTCCGAGAAAAGTGTAGTCCACGGCCTACACGGCCTATAGGAAGCTACGCCAATGACTTCTTATTTTTGTTATCTCAATTACTTTCCTCCCGAGGGCCGTGATAATACATTATAATTTACATTCTCATTAAAAACAATTTATACCAATATAATTATAACAAATGAACAAACATGTATAATTATATACCATAACATAATTATACATGTTTGTTCATTTGTTATAATTATATTGGTATAATTTGAATATTCAAAATGTAATAAAATATGATCAAGCTAAACAAAGTTCTTACAACTCATTAGGGGAGAGGTAAGGGGCAATGTGTAAGGTTGGTACGTGGTTCTACATGGGTACCCGTCTGTGCAGAAAATACTGTTAGGATCAACATACGGGGCCGTCCTCCACAAACAATAGCTGGAGAGACGCCACATGACCAGAGTGTTGTTGCGGCTTTAAACCCAAAATGAAAGAAACACATACATACTTATGTCACCATACTCTACCAACAGCTGCCCCACGGATCTGGGAGCCTCACACGAGTCTAAAAATGGGGCAATCGACTTACCATGACCAGTGCCCACATGTCTTGGCCTAAGTATCGGGTTCGAGTAATGAGTACACTTTGCCATATACGTGTACATAGTATATTGAACTTAAAAAATGCATTGGTATTGCGGAGAATTCATCCAACGGTACATCTGCAGTCGGTTTCCATAGAGAACGGACAGGTACCACATCTGCAGTCGGCTTCCATAGAGAACGGACCAGTACCACATATGCAGTACCACATCTGCAGTCGGCTTCCATAGAGCGAACAAGTACCACATCGGCAGTCGGCTTCCATAGAGAGCGGACCAGTAACATATCTGCAGTCGGCTTCCATAGAGAACGGACAACTACCACATCTGCAGTCGGCTTCCATAGAGAACGGACAAGTACCACATCTGCAGTCGGCTTCCATAGAGAACGGACAACTACCACATCGGCCGTCGGCTTCCATAGAGAACGGACAACTACCACATATGCAGTCGGTTTCCATAGAGAGCGGACCAGTACCACATATGCAGTCGGCTTCCATAGACAACGGACAACTACCACATCTGCAGTCGGCTTCCATAGAGAACGGACCAGTACCACATCTGCAGTCGGCTTCCATAGAGAGCGGACCAGTACCACATCTGCAGTCGGCTTCCATAGAGAACGGACCAGTACCACATCTGCAGTCGGCTTCCATAGAGAGCGGACCAGTAACACATCTGCAGTCGGCTTCCATAGAGGACGGACCAGTAACACATCTGCAGTCGGCTTCCATAGAGAACGGACCAGTACCACATCCGCAGTCGGCTTACACAGAGAACGGACCAGTACCACATCCGCAGTCGGCTTACATAGAGAACGGACAACTACTACATCTGCAGGCGGTTTCCATAGAGAACGGACAACTACCACATATGCAGTCGGCTTCCATAGAGAACGGACCAGTACCACATCCGCAGTCGGCTTACATAGAGAACGGACAACTACAACATCTGCAGTCGGCTTCCATAGAGAACGGACAACTACCATATCCGCAGTCGGCTTACGTAGAGAACGGACAACTACCACATCCACAGTCGGCTTCCATAGAGAACGGACAACTACCATATCCGCAGTCGGCTTACATACAGAGCGAACCAGTACCACATCCGCAGTCGGCTTACATAGAGAACGGACAACTACCACATCCACAGTCGGCTTCCATAGAGAACGGACAACTACCATATCCGCAGTCGGCTTACATACAGAGCGAACCAGTACCACATCCGCAGTCGGCTTCCATAGAGAACGGACAACTACCACATCCACAGTCGGCTTCCATAGAGAACGGACAACTACCACATCAGCAGTCGGCTTCCATAGAGAACGGACCAGTACCACATCCGCAGTCGGCTTGCATAGAGAACGGACCAGTACCACATCTGCAGTCGGTTTCCATAGAGAACGGACCAGTACCACATCTGCAGGCGGTTTCCATAGAGAACGGACCAGTAGTACATCAACAGTCGGCTTCCATAGAGAACGGACCAGTACCACCTCCGCAGTCGGCTTCCATAGAGAACGGACAAGTACCACATCTGCAGTCGGTTTCCATAGAGAACGGACCAGTACCACATCTGCAGGCGGTTTCCATAGAGAACGGACCAGTAGTACATCAACAGTCGGCTTCCATAGAGAACGGACCAGTACCACCTCCGTAGTCGGCTTCCATAGAGAACGGACAAGTACCACATCTGCAGTCGGTTTCCATAGAGAGCGGACCAGTACCACATCGGCAGTCGGCTTCCATAGAGAACGGACAACTACCACATCTGCAGTCGGCTTCCATAGAGAACGGACAACTACCACATATGCAGTCGGCTTCCATAGAGAACGGACAAGTACCACATCGACAGTCGGCTTCCATATAGAGCGGACAAAGTATCACATCGACAGTCGGCTTCCATAGAGAGCGAACAAAGTACCACATCTGCAGTCAGCGTCCAACATATTATTAGAATCAGATCGCTGGATTTGGAATCCAATATTTAACCACTTACCCACTGGCACCACCGTATATCGACAGCGGAATGTTACGTTTATTTACCATGGAAACCCCACCGCTAGCGGTTGTCCATAATATAAGCGACGCCTCCTGAAGAGATAGGTCACCCACTGACGGATCCATCTATTGTCCAGTGGTAACACGCTAGACTGGTAATCCAGGGATCGCAGATTCGATCCCCCGTCTGACCCTAATAAAATTAACAGTCTTTCACATGGGACTTTAAACCGTGGTCTCGTGTCAGTGCTTTACACCGTGCACGTAAAAAACCAGAGGAGACTCTGGAATGTATCTCTGTCTGTATCATTGCACTATCCTCCAAAAATCTAAAATGACTAATCTCTTCATGAGGCGTCGCTCATATGGGCAACCGGTAGCGACGATAAATAAACGTAAACCACACAGAGATAAGTCATTTTAGATTTTGGAGGATAGTGCAATGATACATGTCTAGATCCACGCAATGGGTTTGTATGTATGTTATGTATGTTCCATTAATGTCAAACCCCTAGCGGGGACCTAAACATGTTTTCCTGGAAGGCTTAGCCGACGTAAGCGGTTAACCAATACTAAGCAATGTATGTGAGGTGCCTTGCTCAATACGTGGCCTGGCCGAGTATAGAACCCGGGATCGTTCTATTCTAAATCTGACGCTCTACCACTGTCATGAATTTCTTTATTTTATACAAATTTATTTTAGCTCGATTGCGAAACAAGTTCTTTCAACTTATATTAATCACTCTCGAGACCTCATTCCTGATGTAATCCATCGCCATGAAGGAGAGAGAAGAGGCAATGTGGAATTTAAATGCCTTGCCTAAGGACACAATCGTAACGGCTATGAATACATGTATATCATTTTTTCAGTGTTCACAACAGAAAATATACAGGTATTAACCAATTCAACACCAAGTAATTGGCATGGACTTGTCGATGATATTGTTAGACCAATACATTAATTGGATCAGTTTATTATCAAAATGCGTAATTTTGTCAAAAAATAATATTATTACTGGCAAAAAGAGCAGATCCTGAGGTGCTTTGCTCAATGGCATTACATAGGCCTACTTGGCCGTACCGAGTATCTAACCCAGGACCGTTGGTTAATCATATTTTACTGCAAATCAATAGTAAATATGTCATGCACATAAAGATATAATACATGAACATACAAATGGTTTGAGCTAGCCTGGGAACAGGCGTCGATATATTTTGCTTGGTCAGTCAAATAAATATATTTTAACACCGAGACTATTAATTGGACCGTATTGCGTTTCTGATCATATCAATGCCAGAAGTTAACAAGCGAAAAATCGACAAACTGGAACCCAGGCTAGGTTTGGGCCACAAGTTTTAGCAACATTAGACAACGGCCCGCACCAGACCATTCTATTCCAAATCTGACTCTCTACCACTTAGTTTATACAAATTTATTTTAGCTCGATTGCGAAACAAGTTCTTATAACTTATATTAATCACTCTCGAGACCTCATTCCTGATGGAATCCATCGCCACGAGGGAGAGAGAAGAGGCAAAGTGGAATTTAAATGCCTTGCCTAAGGGCACAATCGTAACAGCTTCAGCGGGGCTCGAACTCCGGACCTTTCGCACCTGAAGCGAACGCGCATCCACTGCGCTATCACGACTTCCACTGGACCATGGCTTGACATTAAAACATGATTAATGGAACATAGGCCTGCGTACGTACGTACGGACAGATATACAGACATAGACCCATTCCACACTCCCTTCTGATTCTTTTACATGCACGGTGCAAAGCACCGTCACGAGACCTCGTTTTAAAGTCTCATCAGAAAGACTATGCTATGAGTCATTATAGTAGGCTACTGCAGGCCTACATATCTAGCCGGTGATCGAATATGCAACCCCTGGAATAGTAGTAGTAGATAAGTTTATTTATCCTCGCCGCCGGCGAACCATGTGGACGAGCGTTCTAAAATGATTATAGTCCTGCATCGATTATTTGTGAAGTGTCTGTAGAGTTGTGTAGTGTTGTCTTGTAGTGTGATGTTCTTGTAGTAGGCGTATCGATGATGGTGCGGTAAAACAACCGTGGAAGTCGTGATAGCGCAGTGGATGCGCGTTCGCTTCAGGTGCGAAAGGTCCGGAGTTCGAGCCCCACTGGAGCCGTTACGATTGTGCCCTTAGGCAAGGCATTTAAATTCCACGTTGCCTCTTCTCTCTCCCTCGTGGCGATGGATTCCATTAGGAATGAGGTCTCGAGAGTGATTTATATAAGTTGAAATAACTTGTTTCGCAATCGAGCTAAAATAAATTTGTATAAACTAAACAACTGGAGGTGGCATCTTGGCATCAGAACGCTCGTTTCAACGCGAATTGCGCTGCTATAGAAATTTTCAAAACAAATTGAAAATGCTACGAAATCTCTTCTTTGACGTACATTATTGCCGAATAAACCTACACGTTAGTGTAAACACATTTTATTGATAATGTTATTCACAGTTAAAACTCTCCCGTCGAAGATTTATTTTGTTGCTGACAGAACCCGTGTCCTAGTATGGAAATGTGACCTGCTATGGCCAATGTCTGTGGCAATTGTTTGCAAAGTATACATGCATGCAGCTTAAAGTTGTGTTTTATTTGAAGAACAATATAAAGAAAGACTCGGGATATGCGTTGTATTTGGACAGATTTGTACAAAATTGTTTCAGATAGGGCCATTTTACTGATCGATGCGAAATCTGACATCCCACAGAGTAGAATCCCTGTACTTAAATATATATACTAGTACCCCCAAACGTGCCGAATCCCTGTGCTCCCTCCCCACTGCTAGTCATCTCGCAGCAACATATAACTGGATCTGGCAGTTAGACATCTGGCCGTCTATGTCGCCCCAGGGTCAGGCCATAACTCCACCACTTCCGTAGACGGCGATGCTGGAGCGTGTGTCCCATGTGGCAAAGTCGACAACCAGAAGATCCCAGAATCCTACGTTACTGCTGCGAGATGTGCACCCACCACGACGTGGGGAGATCGGCCGCCGGGTACCCCCTGAAATAACGACATGGCCAAGTTTTATACTCGTAATAAGATATAAAAGGGGAACAACTCTTTAATCCCGGAAATGCTTTTCAAAATGAGTCATGTTGTGTTTTGTTTAGTTTGATTTTCGGAAGTTTTTGGTTGTAATTTGTGTCACTGTGAAATGATTTATTGCAAGCGATAGCATGGCAGAGGGTGGCACGAAAGGAAATAGTAAAACTACACTGCCAGTAAAGGGGAAGGTTAAACAAGGTAAGTTGGATAATAAATTATTTATCAGTGTTTATTATCCATCCAAATTATTTCATCTTTAACAGTTTAACTTTAAGCCTTAAAAGACAATTGGCGAAGGTCCATATGACCCACGTTTTGAACCTTTGACGTTTCATACCCAATGTGGCGTCCGTGGTCCTGTGGTAGAGCGTCGAATTTGGAATCGAAGGGTCCCGGGTTCGATACTCGGTCAGGCCACGTATGTAGTGTCATTGAGCAAGGCACCTCACACATATTGCTTATTACTGGTTAATCGCTTAGGTCGGCTAAGCCTGCCCAGGAAAACATGTCTTAAGTCCCCGTGAGGGGTTTGACATTAAAGGAACATACATACATACAATGTCTGAGACGAATCGTATCCAATATCTGAGACGATTCGTACCCATTTTGGACATTTCATACCCAAGTCTCCAGGGACAGTTTGTACGCTAGGATTACGGGTTAGTGCTAGAGACGTTTCGTACCCAAGTCTGGACAGTTCGTACCCTAGAAATAATTAAAAAAGGTGTACCGACAATAATTTCAGACATTGGGTACAAATTGACCTCCACCCATGTAGAGTATGATCATTATGTAGCACACCATCGTAGATGGTCAATTAAAGTGTCAAATGTTGCTCTATTTTCTTTGACAAGCTTTTAAATATCGCAGGAGTATGGTTCCCAATTGCAACAAAAAAACAAAAACTGAGGCTAAATTTTGTGAATTGGCGCAATTTATTTTTTTCGGCACATTTTACATGTCAAATTCATAGCTCCAAATTTTTATTTGTGAACTATATGGCTCTTACTTGGCTCCAAGTTTTTTAAATTGTATCCAGTGTTTTTCAATTGGTGACAGAAGTGGCACAGACAAACATTCAGACAGAGGGAACCCTGAATAACTTCAGTCAATGTACAAATAGAATTGAAATCAAACGTCTACTAAGTACTATTGACAATACAGTCGGGAACCAGCAAGGTCAGACATGTGATCACAATCGGGAACCAGCAAGGTCAGACATGTGATCACAATCGGGAACCAGCAAGGTCAGACATGTGATCACAGTCGGGAACCAGCAAGGTCAGACATGTGATCACAGTCGGGAACCAGCAAGGCCAGACATGTGATCAATGACATTTAGTTTGTGTAATTCGCCTCATTTCACTTTGTAATGGACAATTACTGTTTAATTTCATAAAGTGACGTGTCACTGTGTAGTAACCCAGTGGAGGATCCAGGGTATGTGCCGGACGCCGGTGAGACCAACAGGGTAGTGTTCTAGTAACCCGGGGGGATCCAGGGTATGTGCCGGACACCTGTGAGACCAACAGGGTAGTGTTCTAGTAACCCGGGGGGATCCAGGTTATGTGCAGGACACCTGTGAGACCAACAGGGTAGTGTTCTAGTAACCCGGGGGGGTTCCAGGGTATGTGCCGGACGCCTGTGAGTCCAATGAGAGAGAGAGAGAGAGAGAGAGGAGAGGAGAGAGAGAAGAGAGAGAGAGAAGAGAGAGAGAAGGAAATGTGAATGTATGTGTCTTGTCTAGGACTCTATGACTGCACGAGAGAGGGAGGGAGAGAGAGAAAGGAAATGTGAATGTAAGTGTCTTGTCTAAGACTATATGACTGCACGAGAGAGGGAGGGAGAGAGAGAGAGAGAGAGAGTAAATGTGAATGTAAGTGTCTTGTCTAGGACTCCATGACTGCATGAGAGATAGGAACTGTGAATGTATGTGTCTTGTCTAGGAATCCATGACTGCATGAGAGATAGGAACTGTGAATGTATGTGTCTTGTCTAGGAATCCATGACTGCATGAGAGATAGGAACTGTGAATGTATGTGTCTTGTCTAGGAATCCATGACTGCATGAGAGAGGGAGAGAGAGAGAGGAAATGTGAATGTAAGTGTCTTGTCTAGGAATCCATGACTGCATGAGAGAGGGAGAGAGAGAGGAAATGTGAATGTAAGTGTCTTGTCTAGGAATCCATGACTGCATGAGAGAGGGAGAGAGAGAGGAGGGAGAGAGGAGGAAATGTGAATGTGTCTTGTCTAGAAATCCATGACTGCATGAGAGAGGGAGAGAGAGATAGAGGAGGAAATGTGAATGTAAGTGTCTTGTCTATGAATCCATGACTGCATGAGAGAGGGAGAGAGAGGAGGGAGAGAGGAGGAAATGTGAATGTAAGTGTCTTGTCTAGGAATCCATGACTGCATGAGAGAGAGAGAGGAGAATGAAATGTGAATGTATGTGTCTTGTCTATGAATCCATGACTGCATGAGAGAGAGGAGGAGGACATGTGAATGTATGTGTCTTGTCTAGGAATCCATGACTGCATGAGAGAGGGAGGGAGGGAGAGAGGAGGAAATGTGAATGTATGTGTCTTGTCTAGGAATCCATGACTGCATGAGAGAGAGAGAGATGGGAGAAGGAAATGTGAATGTATGTGTCTTGTCTATGAATCCATGACTGCATGAGAGAGAGGAGGACATGTGAATGTATGTGTCTTGTCTAGGAATCCATGACTGCATGAGAGAGAGAGAGAGAGGAGAAGGAAATGTGAATGTATGTGTCTTGTCTTGGAATCCATGACTGCATGAGAGAGAGAGAGAGGGGAGAAGAATGTGAATGTATGTGTCTTGTCTATGAATCCATGACTGCATGAGAGAGAGAGGAGAAGGAAATGTGAATGTATGTGTCTTGTCTAGGAATCCATGACTGCATGAGAGAGAGGAGGAGGACATGTGAATGTATGTGTCTTGTCTAGGAATCCATGACTGCATGAGAGATAGGAACTGTGAATGTATGTGTCTTGTCTAGGAATCCATGACTGCATGAGAGATAGGAACTGTGAATGTATGTGTCTTGTCTAGGAATCCATGACTGCATGAGAGATAGGAACTGTGAATGTATGTGTCTTGTCTAGGAATCCATGAGCATGAGAGAGGGGGGAGTGAGAGAGGGAGGAGAGAGAGAGAGGAAATGTGAATGTAAGTGTCTTGTCTAGGAATCCATGACTGCATGAGAGAGGAGGGGAGAGAGGAGGAAATGTGAATGGGTCTTGTCTAGGAATCCATGACTGCACGAGAGAGAGGAGGAGGACATGTGAATGTATGTGTCTTGTCTAGGAATCCATGACTGCATGAGAGAGAGAGAGAGAGAGAGAGAGAGAGAGGAGAAGGAAATGTGAATGTATGTGTCTTGTCTATGAATCCATGACTGCATGAGGAGAGGAGGAGGACATGTGAATGTATGTGTCTTGTCTAGGAATCCATGACTGCTGAGAGAGAGAGAGAGGAGAAGAAATGTGAATGTATGTGTCTTGTCTAGGAATCCATGACTGCATGAGGAGGAACAGTGAATGTATGTGTCTTGTCTATGAATCCATGACTGCATGAGAGAGGGAGGGAGGGAGAGAGGAGGAAATGTGAATGTAAGTGTC
>JABXNX010000789.1:0-14519 GCA_014843695.1 Archivesica marissinica
AATATAAAACTGAGGTAAGGAGAGAAAGAGAGAGAGTAGAAATATAAAACTGAGGTAAGGAGAGAGAGAGAGAGAGAGAGAGAGAGAGTAGAAATATAAAACTGAGGTATGGAGAGAGAGAGTAGACATATAAAACTGAGTTATGGAGAGAGTAGAAATATAACACTGAGGTATGGAGATAGCAGAAATATAAAACTGAGTTTTGGAGAGAGTAGAAATATAAAACTGAGTTATGGAGAGAGTAGAAATATAAAACTGAGTTATGGAGAGAGAGAGCAGAAATATAAAACTGAGTTATGGAGAGAGAGAGAGAGCAGAAATATAAAACTGAGTTATGGAGAGAGCACAAATATAAAACTGAGTTATGGAGAGAGCAGAAATATAAAACTGAGTTATGGAGAGAGAGAGAGAGAGAGTAGAAATATAAAACTGAGCTCCGAACGAAAAGAGCATCCTAGTCAATATGTCAACATTCAAGCACATTTAAATTTTAAAATTTGTGGACGTCTTTACTGTAAAACTTTAAATTAAATTACCTACTGAAATGCCCAATAGGTGAGCTAATAGCTGTATCGGATACAAATTAACATAATATTATTAGTAAACGCATTCATTACATTAAAACCTGGGTTTGACATTTCTGCCGAGTCACTCCACATTTAAACACTGCTCACAATCCCCGGATCACAACCTTGGTTGTAGCTTAGGATAACGTCATATTAGTCCTTTTGGCAGTGGACCCTCCTTGGTTTTCCGCCTTGCAACCGAGAGTTCGAGCCCCACCAGAACTGCTGTTGTGGAGTCCTTAGGACAGACACTTAAATACACATATCCTTTTCTCTCCCTCGTGGCGATGAATTCGATCAGGAATGAGTGTGTGTTTTACGTTTATTTATCGTCGTTACCGGTTGCCTCCTGAAGAGATTAGTCATTTTAGATTTTTGGAGGATAGTGCAATGATACAGACAGAGACCCATATCAGAGTCTCTTCTGGTTCTTTTACCTGCACGGTGTAAAGCACCGACACGAGACATCGGTTTGAAGTCCCATCTGAAAGTCTTAATTTTATTAGGGTCAGACGGGGGATCAAACCTGCAATCCCTGGATTACCAGTCTAACATATTACCACAGGACTACATATCCGTCTGGGGTCAGGAATGAAGTCAAGAGAGCGATTAATATAGATCTAATGTTGTAAAAACTTGTTAGGCGCGGCTAAATTTGCATTTATATATAAGTAAATTCGTTATTTTGTAGATATTTTGCAACCATTCTGAAATATTTGTATTGTTATTTATGGGTTGGTAATGGAGCTCTCAGTCAAGTGCTAAGTACATCATTATAACAAGCCACATGTCTCACTATGGGCTGTTTGCGTGCCATAATACAAAACCCACACTGTAATACTATATAGTCACCGTTCATTCATTCAAACTTTATTTATTGTCGGAGTTTTTGCAAACAATTAACATTAGCATTATAGCGACCGACATTGAGAATAATTAATACTGTTAGGAGAGATCATGAATGAAAACGGTCCCGACAATACGGAATCGGGTTGAACAATAAAACCACAGACGCTTTAGTTTCGGGTTCAATGCCAACATTTGTTTAAATTTCTTTTCAAAAACATTTTGATACTTGACATATTTTTACATGTTTAAATATGACACCCCGTCACTAGCAGAGCACTTATGAACATTTTTCGAGACCCCAATCGTCTGTAAATAAACCAACGCACATGCGTATATATAACATCTGATCAACCACGATTAAATACCGATTGTTGTTGGAAGGGGCAGTATTTTGTAGGTTTATATATATATTATTATATTATGTTTTGGGGTTTAAAGTCATACCAACAGCTTTGGTTATATGGCGACTCTCCAGCTAGTATTGGTGGAGGAAGACCCCTGGCACCCCTACGATCAATATTGCATCCATGGACGGCCATCTGGGTAGAACCACCGACCTACCACAATAAAACTGAACAGCTTCTTCACATGAAATCATTAAAGGGTTGTATGTCCGTGTCTGTAGGAGGTTTCATGTGGCATGTGTGTAGTCCGTGTCTGTAGTATGGTTTCATGTGGCATGTTTGTATGTGCGTGTCTGTAGGATGTTTCATGTGGCAGGTATGTATGCCCGTGTCTGTAGGAGGTTTAATGTGGCATGTTTGTATGTGCGTGTCTGTAGGAGGTTTCGTGTGGCATATTTTTATGTGCGTGTCTGTAGGAGGTTTCATGTGGCATGTTTGTATGTGGTGTCTGTAGGATGTTTCATGTGGCATATTTGTATTTCCGTGTATGTAGGATGTTTCATGTGGCATGTTTGTAGTCCGTGTCTGTAGTAGGTTTCATGTGGCAGGTTTTAGTCTGTGTCTGTAGGATGTTTCATGTGGCAGATTTGTAGTCCGTGTCTGTAGGATGTTTCATGTGGCATGTTTGTATGTCCGTTTCTGTAGGAGGTTTCATGTGACATGTTTTAGTCCGTGTCTGTAGGAGCTTTCATGTGGCATGTTTTAGTCCGTGTCTGTAGGAGGTTTCATGTGGCATGTTTTAGTCCGTGTCTGTTGGAGGTTTCATGTGGCATGTTTGTAGTCCGTGTCTGTAGGAGGTTTCATGTGACATGTTTTAGTCCGTGTCTTTAGGATATTTCATGTGGCATGTTTGTAGTCCGTGTCTGTAGGATGTTTCATGTGGCAGGGTTGTAGTCCGTGTCTGTAGGATGTTTCATGTGGCATGTTTGTATGTCCGTGTCTGTAGGAGGTTTCATGTGGCAGGTTTGTAGTCCGTGTCTGTATGATGTTTCATGTGGTAGGTTTGTAGTCCGTGTCTTTAGGATGTTTCATGTGGCATGTTTGTAGTTCGTGTATGTAGGGTGTTTCATGTGGCAGTTTTGTAGTCCGTGTCTGTAGGATGTTTCATGTGGCAGGTTTGTATGTCCGTGTCTGTAGGATGTTTCATGTGGCAGGTTTGTAGTCCGTGTCTGTAGGATGTTTCATGTGACAGGTTTTAGTCCGTGTCTGTAGGAGGTTTCATGTGGCATGGTTTGGTCCGTGTCTGTAGGAGGTTGCATGTGGCATGTTTGTAGTCCGTGTCTGTAGGAGGTTTCATGTGGTATGTGCGTGTCTGTAGGAGGTTTCATGTGGCATATTTATATGTCCGTGGCTGTAGGAGGTTTCATGTGGCATGTTAGTATGTTCGTGTCTGTAGGAGGTTTCATGCGGCACGTTTGTAGTCCGTGTCGGTAGGAGGTTTCATGTGGCAGGTTTTAGTCCGTGTCTGTAGGATGTTTTATGTGGCAGGGTTGTAGTCCGTGTCTGTGGGAGGTTTCATGTGGCAGGTTTGTAGTCCGTGTATATAGGATGTTTCATGTGGCAGGTTTGTAGTCCGTGTCTGTAGGAGGTGTCATGTGGCAGGTTTGTATGTGCGTGTCTGTAGGAGGTTTCATGTGGCAGGTTGTAGTCCGTGTCTGTAGGAGGTTTCATGTGGCATGTTTTAGTCCGTGTCTGTAGGATGTTTCATGTGGCATGTTTGTAGTCCGTGTCTGTAGGATGTTTCATGTGGCAGGTTTGTAATTCGGTGTCTGTAGGATGTTTCATGTGGCATGTTTGTAGTCCGTGTCTGTAGGAGGTTTCATGTGGCAGGTTTGTAGTCTGTGTCCGTAGGATGTTTCATGTGACAGGTTTATAGTCCGTGTCTGTAGGAGGTTTCATGTGGCATGTTTTAATCCGTGTCTGTAGGAGATTTCATGTGGCATGTTTGTAAGTGCGTGTCTGTAGGAGGTTTCATGTGGCACGTTTGTAGTCCGTGTCTGTAGGAGATTTAATGTGGCAGGTTTTAGTCCGTGTCTGTAGGATGTTTTATGTGGCAGGGTTGTAGTCCGTGTCTGTAGAAGGTTTCATGTGGCAAGTTTTAGTCCGTGTCTGTAGGAAATATCATGTGGCATGTTTTATTCCGTGTCTGTAGGAGGTTTCATGTGGCATGTTTTAGTCCGTGTCTGTAGGAGGTTTCATGTGGCATGGTTTGGTACGTGTCTGTAGGAGGTTTCATGTGGCATGTTTTATTCCGTGTCAGTAGGATGTTTCATGCGGCTGGTTTGAAGTCTGTGTCTGTAGGATGTTTCATTTGGCAGGTTTGTAGTCCGTGTCTGTAGGAGGTTTCATGTGGCATGTTTTAGTCCGTGTCTGTAGGAGGTTTCATGTGGAATGGTTTGGTCCGTGTCTGTAGGAGGTTTCAAGTTGCATGTTTGTATGTGCGTGTCTGTAGGATAATTTAATGTGGCATGTTTATAATCCGTGTCTGTAGGATATTTCATGTGGCATGTTTGTATGTGCGTGTCTGTAGGATGTTTAATGTGGCAGGTTTGTATGTCCGTGTCTGTAGGAGGTTTCGTGTGGCATGTTTGTATGTCCGTGTCTGTAGGAGGTTTAATGTGGCATGTTTGTATGTCCGTGTCTGTAGGATGTTTCATGTGGCATGTTTGTATGTGCGTGTCTGTAGGAGATTTCATGTGGCATGTTTGTATGTGCGAGTCGGAAGGAGGTTTCATGTGGCATGTTTGTATATCCATGTCTGTAGGAAATTGCATGTGGCATGTTTGTATGTCCGTGTCTGAAGGATGTTTCATGTGGCAGGTTTGTAGTCCCTGTCTGTAGGATGTTTCATGTGGCATGTTTATAGTCCGTGTCTGTAGGACGTTTCATGTGGTATGTTTTAGTCCGTGTCTGTAGGAGATGTCATGTGGCATGTTTTAGTCCGTGTCTGTAGGATGTTTCATGTGGCATGTTTGTAGTCCGTGTCTCTAGGAGGTGTCATGTGGCATATGTTAGTCCGTGTCTGTAGGATGTTTCATTTGGCAGGTTTATAGTCCGTGTCTGTAGGAGTTTTCATGTGGCATGTTTTATTCCGTGTCTGAGGAGGTTTCATGTGGCATGGTTTGGTCCGTGTCTGTAGGAGATTTCATGTGGCATGTTTGTAGTCCGTATCTGTAGGATGTTTCATGTGGCATGTTTGTATGTCCGTGTCTGTAGGAGGTTTAATGTGGCATGTTTGTATGTCCGTGTCTGTAGGATGTATCATGTGGCATGTTTGTATGTGCGTGTCTGTAGGAGATTTCATGTGGCATGTGTGTATGTGCGTGTCGGAAGGAGGTTTCATGTGGCATGTTTGTATGTCCGTGTCTGTAGAAGGTTTCATGTGGCATGTTTGTATGTCCGTGTCTGTAGGATGTTTCATGTAGCATGTTTGTAGTCCGTGTCTGTAGGATATTTCCTTTGGCATGTTTGTAGTCCGTGTCTGTAGGATGTTTCATGTGGCATGTTTAGATTCCGTGTCTGTAGGAGATCTCATGTGGCATGTTTTAGTCCGTGTCTGTAGGATGTTTCATATGGCAAGTTTTAGTCCATGTCTGTAGGATGTTTCATGTGGCAGGTTTGTAGTCCGTATCTGTAGGATGTTTCATGTGGCATGTTTGTATGTCCGTGTCTGTAGGAGGTTTAATGTGGCATGTTTGTATGTCCGTGTCTGTAGGATGTATCATGTGGCATGTTTGTATGTGCGTGTCTGTAGGAGATTTCATGTGGCATGTGTGTATGTGCGTGTCGGAAGGAGGTTTCATGTGGCATGTTTGTATGTCCGTGTCTGTAGAAGGTTTCATGTGGCATGTTTGTATGTCCGTGTCTGTAGGATATTTCATGTAGCATGTTTGTAGTCCGTGTCTGTAGGATATTTCCTTTGGCAGGTTTGTAGTCCGTGTCTGTAGGATGTTTCGTGTGGCATATTTAGATTCCGTGTCTGTAGGAGATCTCATGTGGCATGTTTTAGTCCGTGTCTGTAGGATGTTTCATGTGGCAAGTTTTGGTCCATGTCTTTAGGATGTTTCATGTGGCAGGTTTGTAGTCCGTCTCTGTAGGATGTTTCATGTGGCATGTTTGTATGTCCGTGTCTGTAGGAGGTTTAATGTGGCATGTTTGTATGTCCGTGTCTGTAGGATGTATCATGTGGCATGTTTGTATGTGCGTGTCTGTAGGAGATTTCATGTGGCATGTGTGTATGTGCGTGTCGGAAGGAGGTTTCATGTGGCATGTTTGTATGTCCGTGTCTGTAGAAGGTTTCATGTGGCATGTTTGTATGTCCGTGTCTGTATGATGTTTCATGTAACATGTTTGTAGTCCGTGTCTGTAGGATGTTTCCTTTGGCAGGTTTGTAGTCCGTGTCTGTAGGATGTTTCATGTGGCATGTTTAGAGTCCGTGTCTGTAGGAGATCTCATGTGGCATGTTTTATTCCGTGTCTGTAGGATGTTTCATGTGGCAAGTTTTTGTCCATGTCTGTAGGATGTTTCATGTGGCAGGTTTGTAGTCCGTCTCTGTAGGATGTTTCATGTGGCAGGTTTGTAGTCCGTGTCTGTAGTGTGTTTCATGTGGCAGTTTTGTAGTCCGTGTCTGTAGGATGTTTCACGTGGCAGGTTTGTAGTACGTGTCTGTAGGATGTTTCATGTGGCAGGTTTGTAGTCTGTGTCTGTAGGAGGTTTCAAGTTGCATGTTTGTATGTGCGTGTCTGTAGGATATTTCATGTGGCATGTTTATAATCCGTGTCTGTAGGATATTTCATGTGGCATGTTTGTATATGCGTGTCTGTAGGAGGTTTAATGTGGCATGTTTGTATGTCCGTGTCTGTAGGATGTTTAATGTGGCAGGTTTGTATGTCCGTGTCTGTAGGAGGTTTCATGTGGCATGTTTGTATGTCCGTTTCTGTAGGAGGTTTAATGTGGCATGTTTGTATGTCCGTGTCTGTAGGATGTTTCATGTGGCATGTTTGTATGTGCGTGTCTGTAGGAGATTTCATGTGGCATGTTTGTATGTGCGAGTCGGAAGGAGGTTTCATGTGGCATGTTTGTATATCCGTGTCTGTAGGAAATTGCATGTGGCATGTTTGTATGTCCGTGTCTGTAGGATGTTTCATGAAGCATGTTTGTAGTCCGTGTCTGTAGGATGTTTCATGTGGAAGGTTTGTAGTCCCTGTCTGTAGGATGTTTCATGTGGCATGTTTATAGTCCGTGTCTGTAGGACGTTTCATGTGGTATGTTTTAGTCCGTGTCTGTATGAGATGTCATGTGGCATGTTTTAGTCCGTGTCTGTAGGATGTTTCATGTCGCAAGTTTGTAGTTCGGTGTCTGTAGGATGTTTCCTGTGGCATGTTTGTAGTCCGTGTCTGTAGGAGGATTCATGTGGCAGGTTTGTAGTCTTTGTCCGTAGGATGTTTCATGTGACATGTTTGTAGTCCGTGTCTGTAGGAGATTTCATGTGGCATGTTTGTATGTGCGTGTCTGTAGGAGGTTTCATGTGGCATGTGTGTATGTGCGTGTCTGTAGGATGTTTCATGTGGCAGGTTTGTATGTCCGTTTCTGTAGGAGATTTCATGTGGCATGTTTGTATATCCGTGTCTGTAGGAGGTTTCATGTGGCATGTGTTAGTCCGTGTCTGTAGGATATTTCATGTGGCATGATTTAGTCCGTTTCTGTAGGAGGTTTCATGTGGCATGTTTTAGTCCGTGTCTGTTGGATGTTTCATGTGGCATGTTTGTAGTCCGTGTATATAGGATGTTTCATGTGGCATGTTTGTAGTCCGTGTCTGTAGGAGGTTTCATGTGGCATGTTTGTATATCCGTGTCTGTAGGAGTTTTCATGTGGGATGTGTTAGTCCGTGTCTGTAGGAGATTTCATGTGGCATGATTTAGTCCGTTTCTGTAGGAGGTTTCATGTGGCATGTTTTAGTCCGTGTCTGTTGGATGTTTCATGTGGCATGTTTGTAGTCCGTGTATGTAGGATGTTTCATGTGGCATGTTTGTAGTTCGTGTCTGTAGGAGGTTTCATGTGGCAGGTTTGAAGTCCGTGTCAGTAGGATGTTTCATGTGACATGTTTGTAGTCCGTGTCTCTAGGAGGTGTCATGTGGCATATTTTAGTCCGTGTCTGTAGGAGATTTTATGTGGCATGGTTTAGTCCGTGTCTGTAGGATTTTCATGTGGCATGTTTTAGTCCGTGTCAGTAGGATGTTTCATGTGGCTGGTTTGTAGTCTGTGTCTGTAGGATCTTTCATTTGGCAAGTTTGTAGTCCGTGTCTGTAGGAGGTTTCATGTGGCATGTTTTAGTCCGTGTCTGTAGGAGGTTTCATGTGGCATGGTTTGGTCCGTGTCTGTAGGAGGTTTCGTGTGGCAAGTTTGTAGTCCATGTCTGTAGGATGTTTCATGTGGCAGGTTTGTAGTCCGTCTCTGTAGGATGTTTCATGTGGCAGGTTTGTAGTCCGTGTCTGTAGTGTGTTTCATGTGGCAGTTTTGTAGTCCGTGTCTGTAGGATGTTTCATGTGGCAGGTTTGTATGTCCATGTCTGTAGGATGTTTCATGTGGCAGGTTTGTAGTCCGTGTCTGTAGGATGTTTCATGTGGCAGGTTTGTAGTCTGTGTCTGTAGGAGGTTTCATGTTGCATGTTTGTATGTCCGTGTCTGTAGGATATTTCATGTGGCATGTTTATAATCCGTGTCTGTAGGATATTTCATGTGGCATGTTTGTATGTGCGTGTCTGTAGGATGCTTAATGTGGCATGTTTGTATGTCCGTGTCTGTAGGATGTTTCATGTGGCATGTTTGTATGTGCGTGTATGTAGGAGATTTCATGTGGCATGTTTGTATGTGCGAGTCTGAAGGAGGTTTCATGTGGCATGTTTGTATATCCGTGTCTGTAGGAAATTTCATGTGGCATGTTTGTATGTCCGTGTCTGTAGGATGTTTCATGAAGAATGTTTGTAGTCCGTGTCTGTAGGATGTTTCATGTGGCAGGTTTGTAGTCCCTGTCTGTAGGATGTTTCATGTGGCATGTTTATAGTCCGTGTCTGTAGGATGTTTCATGTGGCATGTTTTAGTCCGTGTCTGTAGGATGTTTCATGTGGCATGTTTGTAGTCCGTGTCTGTAGGATGTTTCATGTGGCATGTTTGTAGTCCGTGTCTGTAGGAGGTTTCATGTGGCATGTTTGTATATCCGTGTCTGTAGGAGTTTTCATGTGGCATGTTTTAGTCCGTGTCTGTAGGAGATTTCATGTGGCATGTTTTAGTCCGTTTCTGTAGGAGGTTTCATGTGGCATGTTTTAGTCCGTGTCTGTAGGATGTTTCATGTGGCATGTTTGTAGTCCGTGTATGTAGGATGTTTCATGTGGCATGTTTGTAGTCCGTGTCTGTAGGAGGTTTCATGTGGCAGGTTTGAAGTCCGTGTCTGTAGGATGTTTCATGTGGCATGTTTGTAGTCCGTGTCTGTAGGAGGTTTCATGTGGCATGTTTTAGTCCGTGTCTGTAGGATTTTTATGTGGCATGTTTTAGTCCGTGTCTGTAGGATGTTTCATGTGGCTGGTTTGTAGTCTGTGTCTGTAGGATCTTTCATTTGGCAAGTTTGTAGTCCGTGTCTGTAGGAGGTTTCATGTGGCATGTTTTAGTCCGTGTCTGTAGGAGGTTTCATGTGGCATGGTTTGGTCCGTGTCTGTAGGAGGTTTCATGTGGCAAGTTTGTAGTCCGTGTCTGTAGGATGTTTCATGTGGCAGGTTTGTAGTCCGTCTCTGTAGGATGTTTCATGTGGCAGGTTTGTAGTCCGTGTCTGTAGTGTGTTTCATGTGGCAGTTTTGTAGTCCGTGTCTGTAGGATGTTTCACGTGGCAGGTTTGTATGTCCGTGTCTGTAGGATGTTTCATGTGGCAGGTTTGTAGTCCGTGTCTGTAGGATGTTTCATGTGGCAGGTTTGTAGTCTGTGTCTGTAGGAGGTTTCAAGTTGCATGTTTGTATGTCCGTGTCTGTAGGATATTTCATGTGGCATGTTTATAATCCGTGTCTGTAGGATATTTCATGTGGCATGTTTGTATGTGCGTGTCTGTAGGATGCTTAATGTGGCATGTTTGTATGTCCGTGTCTGTAGGATGTTTCATGTGGCATGTTTGTATGTGCGTGTATGTAGGAGATTTCATGTGGCATGTTTGTATGTGCGAGTCTGAAGGAGGTTTCATGTGGCATGTTTGTATATCCGTGTCTGTAGGAAATTGCATGTGGCATGTTTGTATGTCCGTGTCTGTAGGATGTTTCATGAAGAATTTTTGTAGTCCGTGTCTGTAGGATGTTTCATGTGGTAGGTTTGTAGTCCCTGTCTGTAGGATGTTTCATGTGGCATGTTTATAGTCCGTGTCTGTAGGATGTTTCATGTGGTATGTTTTAGTCCGTGTCTGTAGGAGATGTCATGTGGCATGTTTTAGTCCGTGTCTGTAGGATGTTTCATGTGGCATGTTTGTAGTCCGTGTCTGTAGGATATTTCATGTGGCAGGTTTGTAGTTCGGTGTCTGTAGGATGTTTCATGTGGCATGTTTGTAGTCCGTGTCTGTAGGAGGTTTCATGTGGCAGGTTTGTAGTCTTTGTCCGTAGGAAGTTTCGTGTGACAGGTTTGTAGTCCGTGTCTGTAGGAGGTTTCATGTGGCATGTTTTAATCCGTGTCTGTAGGAGATTTCATGTGGCATGGTTTATTCCGTGTCTGTAGGAGGTTATATGTGGCATGTTTGTATGTGCGTGTCTGTAGGAGGTTTCATGTGGCATGTTTGTATCTGCGTGTCTGTAGGATGTTTCATGTGGCAGGTTTGTATGTCCGTTTCTGTAGGAGATTTCATGTGGCATGTTTGTATATCCGTGTCTGTAGGAGGTTTCATGTGGCATGTTTTAGTCCGTGTCTGTAGGAGATTTCATGTGGCATGGATTAGTCCGTTTCTGTAGGAGTTTTCATGTTGCATGTTTTAGTCCGTGTCTGTAGGATGTTTCATGTGGCATGTTTGTAGTCCGTGTATGTAGGATGTTTCATGTGGCAAGTTTTATTCCATGTCTGTAGGATGTTTCATGTGGCAGGTTTGTAGTCCGTCTCTGTAGGATGTTTCATGTGGCATGTTTGTATGTCCGTGTCTGTAGGAGGTTTAATGTGGCATGTTTGTATGTCCGTGTCTGTAGGATGTATCATGTGGCATGTTTGTATGTGCGTGTCTGTAGGAGATTTCATGTGGCATGTGTGTATGTGCGTGTCGGAAGGAGGTTTCATGTGGCATGTTTGTATGTCCGTGTCTGTAGAAGGTTTCATGTGGCATGTTTGTATGTCAGTGTCTGTAGGATGTTTCATGTAACATGTTTGTAGTCCGTGTCTGTAGGATGTTTCCTTTGGCAGGTTTGTAGTCCGTGTCTGTAGGATGTTTCATGTGGCATGTTTAGAGTCCGTGTCTGTAGGAGATCTCATGTGGCATGTTTTAGTCCGTGTCTGTAGGATGTTTCATGTGGCAAGTTTTTGTCCATGTCTGTAGGATGTTTCATGTGGCAGGTTTGTAGTCCGTCTCTGTAGGATGTTTCATGTGGCAGGTTTGTAGTCCGTGTCTGTAGTGTGTTTCATGTGGCAGTTTTGTAGTCCGTGTCTGTAGGATGTTTCATGTGGCAGGTTTGTAGTCCGTGTCTGTAGGATGTTTCATGTGGCAGGTTTGTAGTCTGTGTCTGTAGGATGTTTCATGTGGCATGTTTGTAGTGCGTGTCTGTAGGATATTTCATGTGGCATGTTTATAATCCGTGTCTGTAGGATATTTCATGTGGCATGTTTGTAATCCGTGTCTGTAGGAGGTTTCATGTGGCATGTTTGTATGTCCGTGTCTGTAGGATGTTTAATGTGGCAGGTTTGTATGTCCGTGTCTGTAGGAGGTTTCATGTGGCATGTTTGTATGTCCGTGTCTGTAGGAGGTTTAATGTGGCATGTTTGTATGTCCGTGTCTGTAGGATGTTTCATGTGGCATGTTTGTATGTGCGTGTCTGTAGGAGATTTCATGTGGCATGTTTGTATGTGCGAGTCTGAAGGAGGTTTCATGTGGCATGTTTGTATATCCGTGTCTGTAGGAAATTGCATGTGGCATGTTTGTATGTCCGTGTCTGTAGGATGTTTCATGAAGCATGTTTGTAGTCCGTGTCTGTAGGATGTTTCATGTGGAAGGTTTGTAGTCCCTGTCTGTAGGATGTTTCATGTGGCATGTTTATAGTCCGTGTCTGTAGGACGTTTCATGTGGTATGTTTTAGTCCGTGTCTGTAGGAGATTTCATGTGGCATGTTTTAGTCCGTGTCTGTAGGATGTTTCATGTGGCAGGTTTGTAGTTCGGTGTCTGTAGGATGTTTCATGTGGCATGTTTGTAGTCCGTGTCTGTAGGAGGTTTCATGTGGCAGGTTTGTAGTCTTTGTCCGTAGGATGTTTCATGTGACATGTTTGTAGTCCGTGTCTGTAGGAGGTTTCATGTGGCATGTTTTAATCCGTGTCTGTAGGAGATTTCATGTGGCATGGTTTATTCCGTGTCTGTAGGAGGTTTCATGTGGCATGTTTGTATGTGCGTGTCTGTAGGAGGTTTCATGTGGCATGTTTGTATCTGCGTGTCTGTAGGATGTTTCATGTGGCAGGTTTGTAGTCCGTTTCTGTAGGAGGTTTCATGTGGCATGTTTGTATATCCGTGTCTGTAGGAGGTTTCATGTGGCATGTTTTAGTCCGTGTCTGTAGGAGATTTCATGTGGCATGGTTTAGTCCGTTTCTGTAGGAGGTTTCATGTTGCATGTTTTAGTCCGTGTCTGTAGGATGTTTCATGTGGCATGTTTGTAGTCCGTGTATGTAGGATGTTTCATGTGGCATGTTTGTAGTCCGTGTCTGTAGGAGGTTTCATGTGGCAGGTTTGTAGTCCGTGTCTGTAGGATGTTTCATGTGGCAGGTTTTAGTCCGTGTCTGTAGGATGTTTCATGTGGCAGGTTTGTAGTCCGTGTCTGTAGTGTGTTTCATGTGGCAGTTTTGTAGTCCGTGTCTGTAGGATGTTTCACGTGGCAGGTTTGTATGTCCATGTCTGTAGGATGTTTCATGTGGCAGGTTTGTAGTCCGTGTCTGTAGGATGTTTCATGTGGCAGGTTTGTAGTCTGTGTCTGTAGGAGGTTTCAAGTTGCATGTTTGTATGTCCGTGTCTGTAGGA
The DNA here is from genome assembly GCA_014843695.1 of Archivesica marissinica. Lineage (NCBI taxonomy): Eukaryota > Metazoa > Mollusca > Bivalvia > Venerida > Vesicomyidae > Archivesica > Archivesica marissinica. Next base: position 13,046 of record JABXNX010000789.1, read on the forward strand.
TATTTCATGTGGCATGTTTATAATCCGTGTCTGTAGGATATTTCATGTGGCATGTTTGATGTGCGTGTCTGTAGGATGTTTAATGTGGCATGTTTTGTAATGCGTTTGTCCGTGTAGTAGGATGTTTCATGTGGCATGTTTGTATGTCCGTGTCTGTAGGAGGTTTCATGTGGCATGTTTGTATGTGCGTGTCTGTAGGAGGTTTCATGTGGCATGTTTGTATATCCGTGTCTGTAGGAAATTGCATGTGGCATGTTTGTATGTCCGTGTCTGTAGGATGTTTCATGTGGCATTTTTGTAGTCCGTGTCTGTAGGATGTTTCATGTGGCAGGTTTGTAGTCCCTGTCTGTAGGATGTTTCATGTGGCATGTTTATAGTCCGTGTCTGTAGGATGTTTCATGTGGCATGTTTTAGTCCGTGTCTGTAGGAGGTTTCATGTGGCATGTTTTAGTCCGTGTCTGTAGGATGTTTCATGTGGCAGGTTTGTAGTCCGTGTCTGTAGGATGTTTCATGTGGCAGGTTTGTAGTTCGGTGTCTGTAGGATGTTTCATGTGGCATGTTTGTAGTCCGTGTCTGTAGGAGGTTTCATGTGGCAGGTTTGTAGTCTTTGTCTGTAGGATGTTTCATGTGACATGTTTGTAGTCCGTGTCTGTAGGAGGTTTCATGTGGCATGTTTTAGTCCGTGTCTGTAGGAGATTTCATGTGGCATGGTTTATTCCGTGTCTGTAGGAGGTTTTATGTGGCATGTTTGTAGTCCGTGTCTGTAGGAGGTTTCATGTGGCATGTTTGTATGTGCGTGTCTGTAGGATGTTTCATGTGGCAGGTTTGTATGTCCGTGTCTGTAGGAGGTTTCATGTGGCATGTTTGTATATCCGTGTCTGTAGGAGGTTTCATGTGGCATGTTTTAGTCCGTGTCTGTAGGAGATTTCATGTGGCATGGTTTAGTCCGTTTCTGTAGGAGGTTTCATGTGGCATGTTTTAGTCCGTGTCTGTAGGATGTTTCATGTGGCATGTTTGTAGTCCGTGTATGTAGGATGTTTCATGTGGCATGTTTGTAGTCCGTGTCTGTAGGAGGTTTCATGTGGCAGGTTTGTAGTCCGTGTCTGTAGGATGTTTCATGTGGCATGTTTGTAGTCCGTGTCTGTAGGAGGTTTCATGTGGCATGTTTGTATGTCCGTGTCTGTAGGATGTTTCATGTGGCATGTTTGTATGTCCGTGTCTGTAGGAGATTTCATGTGGCATGTTTGTATGTCCGTGTCTGTAGGATGTTTCATGTGGCATGTTTGTAGTCCGTGTCTGTAGGAGGTTTCATGTGGCATGTTTTAGTCCGTGTCTGTAGGATGTTTCATGTGGCATGTTTGTAGTCCGTGTCTGTAGGATGTTTCATGTGGCAGGTTTGTAGTCCGTGTCTGTAGGATGTTTCATGTGGCATGTTTTTAGTCCGTGTCTGTAGGAGGTTTCATGTGGCATGTTT